>JBBPTY010000858.1:0-13087 GCA_038094335.1 Tylopilus aff. striatulus | reverse complement strand
GACTGTCCATATCAAATTGCCGTGCTTCGGCAAGTTCGCCGCCAAGCCCCATTTTCCTCGAGGGGTCGACATCACCGGAGCTAGAGTGTAATCCGTGTCCAAATCGTGGTCTGCCGGGATCCTTGATATCACAAGGGGCAGGTGGGTGGTTAAATGAGCCGGTCGAGGGCCAGCCGGAGCCGGAGTTCGTTAATGGGACAGAGAAGGCGATGGGCAGCGAGGTCTGTGGTGGCAGGGAGAGAAGTGAGGGAAGCAAGGATAGGAGGGATTCTCGCTGTGCAAGATATCTGGTCAGTTCCCCGTCTCGTTTGCAGAAAATCGTCTCACCATGACTGATATGACAGAGCCTTGACTGATCCCTGGGTATGGCGTGTAGGATGGGGGAGGTAGACTTAGATCTGGGGACTCTGTCTTGACAGCCAAGTTCGCCACAGTTCGATTTGCGAGCTCGAGGGTGAGTTCTCGTTCACGCTTCTCAGCTACCGAGAGGCGCAGCCGAAGTTGCTCCAAGCTCGCGAGAAGGTCATCATACTTATTACCCTTTTCTGCCAGGGATTGGAGTCGCGAGTTTTCTTCCTCGAGCTTCCTGACGCGTCTTGGGAAAAATAGCATCAGTAAAAGGAAACGGCGAGGGTGAAACGAAGGGATCACATTTCCATGGCTTCGAACTCTTCTCGCTTTCGCTGCCGACTGAGGAAAGCGGCAGCCCTGTTCTTGAGCAGGCGTGCTTCGCGCTTACTTAATCCTGTGATGTCTGGAGGAACAAAGTCCTTGGTAGTGACCCTCTCCCCGCTCCCCCGCCCTTTCTTCACCCCACCGATCACAGAGAAAGATCGCTTGAGTGGAGGCCCGTTATCCGAGGCAAGGGAGAGTTGGTGTGGCATCGGCGGAGTGGAGGAGACGGACGAGGCAGATGAGGGTGGCTCAGCGCCGTCGAGGTCGAACACTTGGTTCGTTGGTAAACATGTTTGTTGCTCGCTCTCCGAGTGTGATTCAGACGTGAAGCGCGGTCTGAGGGCTTTGTAACCGAGCTGTGGAGAGGAGTCCGTGTTCGAGCTGACGGAGGCGGGAGGTGAGGGGGGAAGGGTATAATAGTTCCATGAGACGACGTCCACTGGGTCGGAGTAAGAACGTTGGCTGTCCCACGACATGTCGGAGGAGACGAGGGGGGAGTCTGATGTGTTGAGATGGGGTATAGGCATCGATTGAGACTGCGATATGGGCGAGTGGGTGAGCATGGAGAGGTGTTTTGGAAGTGGGATACGACCGCGAATCTAAACTCATAATGAGAGCCCCGATTTATACCTCGCGTGTAGCAAAGTAGGACCGTAGTAGCGACCTCGTTAGCGACCAAATCAAGCACACGTCTGATATGAAAATGTCGCCCCTCACATGTGCTCGGCTGTTGTACGATTCGGGATAAGAACAGATCTACGTCCATTTCGGCTAAAAAAAAACCTTGGAATATTTTACAACCGTTTTCGGTATGAAACCCTACGAAAAAAGCTCTCATCAACCCCGACCGATCAGCGCTGTGACAGCCCCAGTTTGATCCAAGTCAGCTACATAAACTACGACCGGACGCCCCACCCAACAGATGCGGCGGACCCTTGAAACCGCGCCAGAGATAGACTGCAAATGGGGCATGCACCAAGGATTTCTGACCTGGATACCGATCGGGAGGACCGTTACGGCGGTGCCCGGCAGATTGACCGTGATTGAGATCCATTGGGTGCAAACTGCCGGCGTCGATTATCTCGGCGTCGATAATGATTCCGAGTTTAAGCTCACATGCGTCCGTTTCCTCCGTGACCTTCCCAAATAGCGCTCCTGTGTACACATGTCTGTTTGTGTGTACGTGTGGCGTCTAGTCATTACGAGATCTCTTCAGAGATGTGGAAACCGATCATGATGAGTGATCCTATTAGCGAGACCTGCGGGTTGCACGGGACAGCAATGGAGATAACTTGACATTTGGCAGCAGCCTGACGGACTAGCCCAGCAACGTACGCCTGAAACCCAGGGGATCGTCGACCAACACAGCCTACCCTCCTGAGACTCTCAGAGGCATATTTGATATTTTGTTGTCGGGATGCTGAGGGCGGAATATTTGCAACCTCGAGATCCGTTGAACGTAACGCTACTGACCGGCCTAAGACGGTGCTCACTCACACTGTGCCACCCATATTAGTGCGGCTGAGACGCATTTCCCAATTCATGCACCCCCGTCTTCTCATATGAAAATTGCGAACTAGAGATACGCTGAGGGCACTTATGATCGTGAGTATAACTCAAGTTCTCGCGTGACTAATCTATCCTTTGATTCGCCACCCACAAACGTGCTCTGCTTAACTGTCCCCGAGACTTGAAAGCGATCCTTATCGATGCACCTCGGCCACCCCCATCTTTGGTGCCTTGGCGTCCGAGGACATATGTTCTAGCTCAGTCTAGGACTTTGGATAAGGTTAATAGCACGGCATCAGCTGGAAATCACGTATCATTCCTCCTCTCTCCATCACTCTGATGGCTACGGTTTGCCCAATACAGAAGTTCTTGTCGACCTTGACGGCGGGCACCAATTCGGCTTGATCAAACACTTCGGGTACTCGGAATCTTGTAGCGGGGACCTGAAGCTGATCAAAAGCTTCCCCGTAACACCCGAAGAATTGTGCGGGAAATAGGACGGGGTGTCGCACAGAATACAACATTGTCTGTGCAATGTCACTGCCAATATCATCTCGGGATATTGGGTGCCGGTTTCGCTTGGACAGGAGGCTGTGTGACGTGCTCAGCAGTGACTCCCGCCTCAGCATAGCCACACCCTGATCTAACAAGCACAATTTCATTCTTCGTTCATTCCGTGGATCATTTTTCTGAAAAGATGGTATTTGAATTGCATATTCCACGGCCTGTTAGCTGGATCGATTTGTAAACTGACTCTCGACTCACCATCGTCGGTCATCGAGAATCGATCCGTTCGTTCGTTCTTCGCTGACGCGGAAGAGTAATGTACCACAGGGTCGGTAAGTGGCCACAGAAACGGCTGTGTCACGTATATTCTAGGTGCTCCCCTGTCATGAGCAGGATATGTTGGTGTGACCATATGTCGAATGCATTTGTTTTATGCAGTATTTTGTCCCTTCAGGGATGTGTGAGTTTCGATAATTTCAGCCTCAGCCCCAACATTTCTGGAAATACAACACTCACAGGTTCTTAAGGTTGACGAAGCTAAAAGCTCCTGGACTAGTGGCTGTGCTCACAGCGTAACAAGCGGCCTTCTCTTGGATTCAGCAGCAACGATCCCTACCTGTGCCCTCACGTCAACTAGAAGGGCTCGTCCCGAGCCGTACCACGTGTGTTAGAGTGTGCGGTGCTATAGAGCATCATTTGATTGACTGATTTCGTGTGAGAGATTTTGAGGGTCGCTACGTGATCCATATGCACTCGAACACAAATGCGAACCTTGGTACCTTCATAACCTTCCATCAATTACGAGTGTGTTTGAGACAAGGACCTTGGTTTTGACAAACACAGCGAATAAATCCGCTCAAACTTTCAAAGGGCTTGTCTCCCGAGTAAACATCGCGTAATCAAGTTGAAGTGAACCATATACTTGCCAACAATTGAATACTCGAGATAACGCTTTTGGGTCCCTCAGTAGACCTCGCAACGGAGGCATAAGTTATGCATATACATGCTCTCTGCAAAGCGCCAATAAGCGCATAGTAAATGGAAAGGAGGGGTGTTCAATCTCGGTCAGTTGCAGACTTCAGGGTGAGATCGGAAGTAAGACATATTACAAATAAGGAGGTTCAGAATCGATTTCGCCCGTCGATTTGAGGCCATTTCGTTAGCATCTCAAGGTAGCAGCGACTCAACCAGTCCATTCGCTCGTAAGTCAGACTCGACTAGAATGATGATCACAGTGTGGCAAGGGCGTCAGTCTTGGTCAGCACGTCCCTGAGCTAGTGGCAGTGACGACCTTCTCCAGCCCTTCCTCAGCTCCATGCCTGCTCGCCGGCGGAAAAGGTCACATTCATCCATATCTCATAGCGAAAGCAGCGTATCTTCGGACCAAGGGTCGTCAAAGCGTACTCGGACGAGTTACGCTTCGCCACCGACGCTCGACACCCGACAAAACTCGATCGATCTGAACCCCCTGAGGGTGCACATCATCTCTGCTAAACTCTCTCCCAGCGCGCTCGAAAATCTTGCCAATATCGTCGAGAGCAGCCCTGCACGATGTCTGAGCAGTCAAGGCGATGTCCTAGGCCTCGAATTGACTCCGGTCCCTGACCGTGCAGACGTCCTCATCACGGCGGTACACACGCGGCCTCGCCTTGAGAGGCATGTTTGCTGGGAGGTCGCTGTTCGTGAAGTATCTCACCTGCTGCCCCATGGCATTCATATCACACCTTCCAGAAAACGAAAGCTATTGTCACTCCCGATTGGCTAAGCGAATCCATCCATTCAGGCGCTGTACAACCTTATGGAAGATACGCCGCACTCGGTGACACAACCGAAGGCCTATGTCCGACGGCCGAGGCGGGCACGTCTGTGTCCACAGTGTTGTCACGGGATGACCATCTGGGACAATCTTCAGTCTTCCTGGATCCGGAGGCTAGCGTGAGAGAGGCCGATCTCGCGTCTCTAAGTCACCTCTCGACTTTCTCTTGCCAGCGGGCTTCACCACTCACATGTCCAAACCAAGCACTTGTGGAACAGTTGGACATCGTCCGCAGAGCCAGATTCTACGAGGGAGAGGAACGAAGTATGCTGAGCTACGCTCGAGCCATCGCCGTGAGCTTCGTGGTCTTCTCAGCGACATGATGATGCACTTATAATGTATCTTCTTCAGAGCATCAAAGGTCGGTCGATGGACCTTGACGTCCTTTCGAGTGCTTATGCTTTATGTTAGCATACCTCCACCAATTCAGTGACCAGACCTCCCAAGATGAAATAGCCAAGCTGCCATATCTTGGCACGAAGCTCACTTCCATGGTACGTCACAGGGTCTTCGTGTCTGGATATTGAATTTGACTGCTCATCCCCAGGTCGAGGAATTCATCAAGACTGGTCAAGTACAAGAAGCTCGTGAGTCTATCTGCCATGCTCAATGTCGTCACGAGATCTCCTATATTCGGCCGTAGAAAAGCTCTTGTCATCCCCACGATTTCAATCAATGTCTACCTTCAATTCCATACACGGCATCGGGCCACCTACCGCGAAACGCCTTTATTCGCTAGGTTTGCAAAGCATCGATGACCTCGAGAAATACTATGAAGTCACTCCGACGGCCACACATGAAGACACCCCCCCTCAGCTCGAAACAGGCACTGACAAAGAAATAAGTGTGGACAAGTCCATCAAGGTTTCGCTCGCGCTTCGACACGACTTCAGCCACAAGTGCGTTCACGACGTCCGTTGCACATGTACCAGATGGTGACTGATACCGCGTGCTAGGATTCCTCGCTCGGAAGCTGAAGAGATCCATCAGGTGATCGTGCAAGAACTGGAAGCAATTGAAGCGGGTTGCAAGAGCATGATCGTGGGCGGGTCAGTTGATCGCGTTATTCAAAATCATATCTGATAGCCCTGAATTTCATTCGCGTCTGGGCCTCCCTTAGTTATCGGCGTGGGAAACTGCAAAGCAACGATGTCGATATAGTTATCTCTCACACAGACCTGGATCACAGCGCGGAAAAAGTACGAGGCCTTCGCAAGAAGCTCGTTCAGAGGCTTCATGAACGTGGTAAGCCATTCTTTTTCTTGCCGTTCGGTATTAGATTGCCGCACATCCGCCGATGACAGGGCTTGTCACACATATACTGAGTGAGCCACCCTAAAGAGATTGTTGATCTGACAGGCACCGCATGACAGTCTCCGGTTAGACATGAGCGGGTATCACCCTCATAACATCTTTCGCACGCACCACTGGGACACCCTTGAGAAAGTACTGACGGTGTTTGTGCTACCCGGCGGGTCGGCTCGCAGACGGACGTTGTATAGGCGTGTAGATTTGATTTTCGCGCCACCCGCCGTGTTTTGGACTGCAGTGGTCGGCTGGTGAGTTATGTCGTATTATTTGGGATGGGTTCATTGAACCTCAGGCATTTCAGGACCGGTTCGACGACCTTTGAACGTGACCTCCGTCTATGGGCCAAACAAGTCAAGTATGTAGCTCATGTTATTTCCCACACAGCCCGGGAGGATGATCTGCTGACACGTGCACCAGGGGATTGAAATTCGATTCGTCCGGCGTGTGGGTCTCCGGGTGGCGTCTCGCCTTCTTATTGAATCCCCTTGATTGACGAGCATACACCACACAGCACGAGACGGCACGATTCCAAAGTCTTTTATCCGACCTCCGAGAGGGCCGTGTTTGACCTTTTGGGCCTTCCGTACGTCCATCCTTCGCTCAGAAACGCAGACGCATGACGCCTGTGGCGCCGGGGTCGATCGCACCCGTATTTTTTCATAGCCACTTTTCCGAATGGGAACTTTTGTTTGTTTTTTTTGTTTTGTTTTGTTTTGTTTTTTTTTGCTCTGTTGTGACATATCAGACGATCGTGTTGGTTGCGGCACCGCCGGGTCCCCGTACAATGTCAACATATTTTCTCCCCCCTTGTCTATGTGTGCGCCACCGAGCGACATCTCGTGTTGGCTCATGCCCCAGGCGAAAATGAATAGCCAACGCAAGGTGGAAGTAACCCCCGCTCTCGAGGCAACCTCCATGCCACCGACGTCACCATGAGGGGTGCGATAGGCCGGACCGTGTCGTATCACCATGTCTTGCGTGTACAACAGTTGATCGGTTCACCGCACCGCGTTCTTTAAAACCCTAGATGTGAACTTTGGCCTTTTCGCCATGCGTGAGCACTTTGATCCCGTCCTCTCCCCCCCTCCCAGATACCGAAGGGGGATCGATCGACAGCTACGTCGATGAGATGACGTAGGACATAGTGTCATGTTGAGCGGTTGTGTGTATGTATGTATTCCTCTTATCCCCCACATTGCTGGATTGGACCTTGTTTCCAAAAAGAAAAGAAAAGAAAAGAAAAGAAAATCGGTGGGACACACTTGTGCGTATCGTGCGCGTCCCTGCACATGCCAGTTTGTCAACGACACGGCTGGCATATTTGATGCGCAAGACCTGGTTCGAGCTGAACCGAAGGGGGTTGTGCGATCGAAGAAACGAAAGAATAAGCACTGCAACCAGTTGTCGCGATCGCACCTGATAGGACCGAACCGCCCCGCGGGCCCCACGGTCGAGGCAGTGTGTCGTCGGGCCCTCGGCACTGATCACGATGGGTTGATAAAAAACATACACAAAGGAAAGAGAAAGAAAAAAGAACGACCCCAGCGTACACTGACAACGGGAGGAAATCAGCATGCTTCTCACACTTGCCGGTTGGGGCCGCCGAAGTGTTCGGCAGCGTCTTCCTCTCTCTATGCTGATCCTTGCTGTGCCCGTTTTGAATGCTAAGCACGTACAGGGGTAGTACGGCCATGATCTCGGAATCGCATCATTATTTCATTGGCATCATGTACAGAACTCAACGAGAACAAGGAGGGCGTGAGAGAGGGCGCCCACCTGTACCGCATCTCAATTGACAAAGGCTTGGATGCCCGTCATTGCCTTGCCCAAGATGAGCGTGTGGATGTCCTGCGAACACGGTCGTCATGACGAGATCTCCAACAAAAAAAAAGGGGGTGTGGATCAGACGTACATGTGTGCCTATACGTCCGGGGAAAGAGAGGATGTGTCGTCGGTTATCAGCGGGGCGGACAGGCCTCGGTGTTGGAATGTAGAGAACGAACCTTCATAAGTGTTGACGACCTGTAGGTTGGCGACATGGCGACCAACGTGATACCTGTCATGACATATTTTATTCTTCGGTGACCAATCCTCGAGCCGCCAATGACTTACTCGTCCGAAGAGGCATTGCCACCTAAAATATCCAAGACGATTCTAGCATGTTGCAACGCCTTACCACAATTGTTGCGTTTCACCATGCTGACCATCTCGGGCGCCAATCTGCCCGTTTCCTTGAGTCGACCGACTTGCAGGCTGGCGTGCAAACCGAGCGTGATCTCGGTTTGAGCGTCGACGAGTTTCTTTTGGATAAGCTGGAACGATGCAAGAGGGCGTTTAAACTGCTTGCGTTCTAGCGCATATCCGAGGGTCTTGGCTACACAGTCTTCTAAAGCACCCATAGCACCCCAAGAGATACCGTACCTGAGGTGATTACCGACATCATGCCACTGTCAGTCTCTGACAGGGCATAGGGACATACCGTGCACTATTCAGACAAGAGAAAGGCGCACTTAACCCCTGTCCGTGGGGAAGGAGATGATCAAGCGGTACTGTCACCGAATCCATAAAAATGGAACCTGTTACAGACGCGCGGAGAGCAACCTTGTTTTTGATCGGTGGCGCCTCAAGCCCTTTCATACCCTGTGTAATTTCCGTCCATCAGTGCTTTCGAGTTTGTGATCAGGAAAGACGGAGAACATGCCTTTTCAAGGATGAACCCCCGAACCTTGCCATCCCATTTGCAGCGTGCCCAAACCACGAATACATCGCTGGGTTTTGCCGGATCGATAAGTGACAGCGCAAGCGAAAGAGAAAAAAAATGACATACGCCACCGGAGCGTTTGTTATCCAAGTTTTATTGCCTTTGAGAATGAAACCGCCATCTGTTTCTTCCGCGGTAGTTTCCATCCCCGCGGGATCGGAACCATGATTTGGCTCGGTGAGCCCCTTGAACCAGTCAGGATTCGGAGGGTGAAGCGATGTGGTCATGAACCCGTAAAACGTACAAAGCAGCCGACGAGTTCTCCCCGAGCTTGTAACGAAACGCTGGTTTCAGCTAGTTTCAGGAGCACAGAGTGTTAAGCGATTTACCTAACCGAGGAAGGTAACGAGCCTTCTGTGCCTCAGAACCGAACTCGTAGATGGGGTGCATTACAAGGGATGATTGTACGGATGCTGTGGAACGGTAACCCGAGTCGACTCTATCACGAAGCCCGGATGAGACAGCATACGCGCGGTTTTATCGGGCAGCGAACCTTTCTATCTCGCGAGCGATGAGACCATATGCTACGTTACTGACGCCGGCACAACCGTAGCCTTTGATAGTTGGACCCAGAAGACCCAACTTCCCCATTTCGGGGAGGATGTCATGGTCGAACCCTGTGCGAAGGCGGTCGGGATGCGCGACACGTGCGTGGTTGGAATGCAGTAGGGATCAAATACTCACGTTCTGTCCGCCAGCCATCTAGGACACGAGGCGCCAAGTGCTCCTGACAAGAGGCCGGTAAGCTCACTATTGACCGATAAACGAAGACAAAAGATGAAGGGACGTGCCTGGCAATATGTGTATGCAGTATCACTGATGGCAGTGCATAGCTGTAGTCACGAAATAGAAAGGATGGCGGGCCGTACACACCGAATGGCAATTTCGTCTTCCGTCAATAACGAATCCAATGAGAGGGGGTCCTGCGCCGACGTTGATGTGAGCTGCGTATGAGGGAAATGGGGCAACTGACGCTAGGGTTGTATTGAGCATACTCTTGGGCTAAGCCCCTGGCTCCATTCAACCTGGTCGTCGAATATGAATAAGCAAGCACGCACCGCGAGCCAATCGTGTCGTCGTGAATGAGCGTGTAAGAGGACGGAGTGAAAGTCTCAGTAAACGCATCGTGGTGGTGGGAGTTGAATAAGTTGTGTTCGGTACGGAACATGGTCGCACGACACTGCGTGCAGTACGTATAGCTAAGATACATTCTCAGACTGTCGTAGAAGACCTTCAAGACTTTCCCTCAGGCTCTCTGGCGCGCTCCTCGGCACCTCCTCGACGCTATCTGGCTTGGACAAGGGCTCCCAGTCATCGCTCGCACTCTCCCAAGGCTGTTTCATGTCCGGGAACAGTGGATCCGGAACCCCCACAATCTGACTCCACTTGTTGAGCGCCATGCGCATGTGCGGGCTGTCCATCTGAGGGGCATTCTGCGCCGGTGAGGTGAACGGGGACGATCCGTAGAGGGGTTCCAGAGGTGCGAAGCCGCCCCATTCCAAGAACGCATGTCCGAAAGCAGCCTTCATGGCGCGCGAGCGAAAGGGTGGTTTCGTCGTACTCCGGAACATGATGGGGGAATCTGCGGGACATCCTCAGCACTTGTTATGTAGAGAAAAAGTAACAACGAACCTGCCCGTTTGATGCTCATTGTGACGAACCGAGTCGGTTTAAAAGACTCGTCTTGGGGACTGGGTTCGTGGCGATCTTGGGGTTCAAGCAGACTTTTTAAGTCGTCCAGGCCAGGACCGCCCGCGGGATGACCCAATGGCGGCGGAAGAGCTACCTTGAGGGTCGTGCCTTGCTCCGGCACGCGAAGCAGTGACCTAGGGGACTCGAAGGCGGCCCAGCAAATAGCCTGGTATTCGGAGCGCACCTCTGAATCCTACAAAAACATGAGCTTTGCACTGCAAGATCCTGTCCAGGACGCACCCGCAACAAGCGGTAGTCGCGTATCCGACCAAACTGGCGCTCTATTGCTCTGATGCCATGCAGCGCGTCGCACATGGAGGCGGGCACCTTCCCGAACCTGACCTGTATTGTTCTGTGTTCAGAGCTCGTCAAGTTCCAGTCGCCATGAGCGGCGTCGTCGATGCTGAACCGCTTGACGGAGTGAACCAACCTCCTCATGTGCTTATGTAAACACTTGAAAGATCGAAAAAATTTCATGTCTCAACGTTACCGGGATGTCCTCGCTGCCATTTCAGCCAGGACGGGCGCGCCTCTGTCCTCCCTCGTCCTCTCCTTTGCCGTTCTGCATGAGCTCACTGCGCTAGTCCCCCTTGTCGGCGTCTTCTACGCTGCCAGGGGACTCCACCTCGGCGAACACGTCGTCAACCACATTGCCCGTGGTCACAGCACCAGCTGGCTTTCCGGTCAGCTGTCTCAATGGGTCGACGACGGTGAACACTGGGCCCACCGTGTCGGCCGCCGCTATGGTGTATTCGGACTCGATAAAGGTGCCCCCATCGATCACGGTAATAGTTCCGGTCAGCTGGCCGGCGATGTTGCCAACGTGGTCTTGGCCTACGCTGCCACCAAGGTGCATCATTTTACTTTTTTTTTCTCGGTCACACTAGAACAACGCATCGTCAGGCACTGTTGCCCGTCCGCATTGGCTTGTCGCTCTATCTCTCCCCTGCCTTTTCGAGACGCATTATCGACCCTGTACGTCGCTCCATCGTCCGGTCATTCAAGAAAAACGTCAACAACTGGTCAGTGCGTGTCCTGCAGCGTCCTAATGGGATGATTTCTTTGCCGCCCCAGTCGTAGCCGAGCGGGCTTTGACGACTGGCAGAGCATCCAGCCAAATATTTGCACTTCTGATCCCTCCCTCTTTCCTTTTGAAAATATCGCCAAACTAACCTTGATCCTGTTGTAGATCCATCTCCAAACGGTCACTGTTGTGTGTATTCATATATCTGTCTCTTTTGTTTTCGTTTGGAACCTATACATGTCATGTCGTTGTCATGTCCTCTTTTTTCTTCTGTTCAATCAATATCTTTGTGTTGCTGATGGCACATTCTCGGGCGTGAATGAGTCGCTTGGCCTTGGTGAGATCCAGCGCGTCTTGCATCGTACGGTAGTCTGGTCCTTTGCGTTGACGTGTGCTCCCTTCTGCGTCCAACTCGGCGCGCAAGCTCGCGAGGAGATCGTCAAGCCTTGCCAACGTCTGCACACACTCGTCCATCGCCTCGATCTTGCGATACCGCCGACACACTTCGCTCGCACATGTCTCGATATGCGCCCACCGGACCGGTCCCAACAATGTCCCCCCGAACCTGTGTCCACGGCGCGCCCGTCAGCTCCCTCCCCCGCATGCAGTCAGTCCGTGTGGAATGGCGCGCACCAGCGACACACGACGACGACCGCATCGAGCACCCCCTCGCGCTGCATCACCCCCAGCACCCTCCGCCCCGCTCCCGTCTCGCCCCCGTCCTCGTACCCGTCCCGCACCATAAAGTCGTCCGGCCCGCTCAGCCCCATCCGACCCTCTTTCAGCACCATCACCCGCCACGCCCCCATCACGTACGGTCCCTTCTGCGGGTCATCTCCGCCGCGCACGCCGGCATGATCCCGGCCTCGGTCTCGGTGTCGCTGCAATGCGTCCCGTGCCTCCTGGACGTCCCGGGCGCGATATACATACCCGACGAATGCCGAGCCGCGGTCCCGGATCTCTTGTGAGCTCGCGAGCGTCGTCGTCGTTGTCATGCGTGCCTTGTATGGGTGGTTGTTTCGCCGGGCCTACTTGTCGGAGTGTCGCCTGTATGTTCGCGGCAGGCGTTTGCCGGTGTTACTACGAGTCAGGCTCGAACGCCGCGGGACAGGTTCAGGTAGCTTTCGCTGGGGCCGAGCTTAACGCCACGCCGTTGTTGGGCCACTTGCATGTACAACCAAGTTCACTACATGTACAACTAACGAAACGACTGTTCAAGAAAAAAAAAAGTAATATATCGTGTACGACTAGTTTGACTGTACCGACCCCCAGATGAGGCCACCCCCCATATATAAACACATCCATCGTGATGGTCCATATTGTCAAGTTCATCAGTAAAGGAATGACGTGGTCTAGGATGTATAGCTAAAAAAAAAATGCCAATGGGGTGTGTGTACACGAGCGTGCAGTGTTTTTAAAAACGAGGGACTAGGATAAAGAAAAAAAAAACAAGCAGGGGAACAGACGTTTCATTGTCATTTGGAAAGGGGCGTTTGGAACAGCAATAGAAACAAAAAACCAAAAAGAGTCTATGCAGTGCGTGAGACGTCACTGGTAGCCCCCTCGGTAAACACCGCGCCCAGCGAAATTACTCGTATTCGACAGCGACTCGCGCGATGCGTGGTACGGCGACCCCCCTTGGGCGGTGGAATAGGGTCGGTGCAGCGGCGCCTCTCGGTACCCATCGGCCGGTCCGTACCCCATTCCGGCTTGTGGGGGATACTGAGGCGCGGGCGACGCAAACCGAGTCGCTATCGGACCTCCACCAGGCGACGCCGTCGCATACCGTGAC
>JBBPTY010000857.1:0-13090 GCA_038094335.1 Tylopilus aff. striatulus | reverse complement strand
GTGATATGCTGTGGAAAGGGACAATTTATATCTGAGGAGTTTTCCTAATTCTTTAGCAAAAGAGGATGCAAATTGGGGTCCTCTGTCAGAAATCACTTTGTCATATAATCTGAACTGTTTATAGACTTTTTGTAGGAAGAGTGCTGCAATTCCTGCAGCATTGATAGTTTTTTTTGTTGGGCATAGAATTACCCCCTTTGTAAGCCCATGGTCAACCATGACCAATAGACTGTCGAAACCATTGGACATGGGGAGATCTGTGATGAGATCACAAAAGATGTTTTGGAATGGCTTGGTTGCCATAGAAGGTATGGGTATAAGTGGTGCTGTGGTTGGGTGGTTGTTTGTCTTATTTTGTTGACAAGTGGCACATCCTTCTATGTATTTTCATACAAAGGTTGCTAATCCTGGCCACCAATATTCTTGGGCAACTAGTTGTCGGGTTTTAGGTTTCCTGGATGACTGGCGGTGGGGTGATCGTGGGATAAGGATACTACGTGTTTTTAAAGGTCAGAGGGAAGGTATGTTCTATTTTGGAATGACAGGACTCCGTTGTTGTACTGCCAATCGGAAAGTCGTGAGCAGAATTTAGCAGGGAGTTCTCCCGGTAGGGTGTGAAGGGCATCAAGGACTAGGGGATCAGAGGAGGACGAAGAAGTGATTTTCTCCAGGAGTTCTTTGTCAATGAGGTTTATGAATACTTCCGGTGGAAGGAGTGTGACATTTTCATTATCATTGTCTTCTTTAGGGAAATGATCAGGTCTTCTAGAAAGTGTGTCTGGTGCTCCTAAGAGCTTTCCTGCGACATGGGTGAATCGAAGGTCGTATTCTGATAAGTCCAAAAGCCATCAAGCTTGTCTTCAGTTAAGCTTTTGGGATTGCTGGAAATAAGTGAGATTTTTGTGATCAGTGAACACATGGATGGGATGGGGGGATCCTTGGAGGTAGTGGTGCCATGATTCTAGTGCTCTCATGACGGCTAAGAGTTCTTGATTGTAGATGTCATAGTTTCGTTCAGTGGATCCAAAGGTTTGGGAGATAAAGGCACAAGGTTGCCAGTTGCTGTTCATGTTAGTTTGTAGGAGAACCCCTTCTGATGCATATTTAGACGCATCCGTGGCTATGGCAAATGGGGAGGTGAGATTGGGCATGCAAAGTGTGGGTTCTTTGACAAAACATTCCTTGAGAAGGTCAAAGGACATTTGGGTTTTGTCTGTTCAAGACCATGGGTGGTTTTTCTTTGTGAGGTCAAGGAGGGGTCAGGCTATGTCGGAGTAATTTGGGATGAATCATTGGTAGAAATTTACGAAGCTGAGGAAGGAGCGGACTTCTTGTACATTGGTTGGAGTAGGCCACTCTTTAATCCCTTTCACCTTTATTGGGTCCATTGCTACTTCTCCCAGTTTGATGATCATACCCAGGTATTCTACTTGGGTAGTTGTGAAGGTGCATTTTTCCAGTTTTAGACACAGATCGAGTTCTTTCATTCTTTGGAGGACTCTTTTTGTTTGTTCTTCGTGTTCAGTTGCATTTTCAGAGAAAATTAGAAGGTCGTCCATGTAGATGATTAACCACCCTTCAGCTATGAGATCTCTGAAGGAGTCATTCATGAACCTTTGAAAGGTGGGTGGGGAGTTGGTTAGGCCAAAGAACATGATGGTAGGTTTGAATAGCCCCTTGTGGGTAATGAATGCCACCTTCCATTGGTCTCCTTCTTTGATTTGAACATTGTTGTATCCCCAATGAATGTTGAATTTTGTGAACAGTTTGGTGTCCTTTAGTTTGTTGACAAGGTCAGAGATTAGTGGGAGGGGGTACATGTCTCAGATGGTGTGTTCATTTAGGTATTGATAATCTTGACAGGGGCGAAGTCCTCTGTCTTTTTTCTTAACAAAGAAAAAGGGGGAGGCTTGTGGGGACTTTGAAGGTCTAATTTTCCCGGATCATCGGCTGCCTTCTGTTCATCAGGGGATAGTGGATATAATTTCCCGATTTTGGGAACGAAAGTTTTATCTAAATTTATGGTGTGGTCGTATGGTCTTGTGGGAGGTATATGGTTAGTGGCTTCTTTAGTAAAGATGGAAGCGTATTGAGAGTATTCGAGGGGTAGAGTGGGTTTTGGTTTGGTTGAGGATGCTTCTTGGGCTAATGTAGTGGTGGTAGTTATTTTTTGTACTAGTTTCTCCAATGGTTGGGCCAGAAACCTTGGTCCTATTTTGATGATCTGATTGATTGAGTATTGTTTAACTTCTTTGTCCATACTTTTTGCAGGTAGGTCTTTCCCTAGATAGCGGCATATTCCTTCAATGACTATTCCATCAAAGTTTCTGTGCTTTGGTGGAGGAGTGGTTTTCTTGGAGAGAGATATTCAGTTATTGGTTTTAAGGTATCCTGATCATCTTGCCATGTGGGACAAAGATAGTTCTATGGATTTATCAATGTTTTCTTGGATGTGGACCGTTCCTTGTTGTCAGTTGATGGTGGGGTTCGTGGATAGAAGCCAGGGGTGTCCTAAAATGACATTTTCTTTTCCGGCATTCATGACGTAGAATCAGACTCTTTGGGTAATACTCCCGATTTTGACATACAGTGTTGCAACTTCATTGCATGAGGTGTTATTGGTTCTGTCGATATTTCTGATGAGGATAGAATGGGGAGGTTTTTCTGTGGGTATCTTGTTTCTTCTTATGAAATCTTTGTTGATACAACATATTTGAGCGCCTGAGTCGATGAAGGCTGTGGTGGTGACGACTTTCAAGGTTTGTACCGAGGTAATGAGATCGAGGGAGATGTATAGGGAGTGAGGTTTTATTTTGGTTTGCAGTACAGTTACATGGTTTATGGAAGCTACTTGCATCAAGAGTGGCTTCCTCATCAAAAATCCTGATTGTAAGCTTTGGCCACCTGTTCCCAGGATGTGGCTCCATTCTTTAGGATCCTTCTTATGGTGGCTTCTTCTTCAACTTCCTCAATAGTAGTGGTGGTATTGGCTACTTTCTTGACAGGGGGTCGTTTGTCTGATCGGGGAGGAATGGGAGGTGGTCCCATACAGGATTTTGCCATGTGGCCTTTCTGTCAGCATCTAAGACATCATCCTTCTTTGAAGCAATGTTGTTTTTCTTTTGGGGTAAGTTTTGGGATGCATTCTAGTTTGTCAACATCCATAGTGTTGGAATCTCATTGGATTCATGTGTTGTTTGGTAAAGGTTTGGT
The DNA here is from genome assembly GCA_038094335.1 of Tylopilus aff. striatulus. Lineage (NCBI taxonomy): Eukaryota > Fungi > Basidiomycota > Agaricomycetes > Boletales > Boletaceae > Tylopilus > Tylopilus aff. striatulus. Next base: position 9,877 of record JBBPTY010000857.1, on the reverse strand, counting down.
GGAGGGGTGTCCCTTAGCTATTCCCATAGCCAATTTCTCCTGGTTCCACATTTTTACAGTCTTTTTGTACCAGGCATCTGGGGTATTGGGGACGGTGTCAGTGGTGTAGATTCTTTTCATGAGCCACATAGGTATTCCTTGTTGGAAATACCCACAAACAGTGGGGTTGTGAGCCACATCTGTTAACTGTCCGTTGGCAACCCTCATTTTGAATTCACTGATGTATTCTTCAAGTTGTTCTCCTCGAGTTATCTTGGTGGTGGCTAGCCATGTCCTGGCTTGTTCTTCGGCATCTTGAGTGACAAATGAGGCCCTAAAATTGGCTTGAAATTGGGCCATAGTTCCAAAGTTTGGTACTGCTCCAGCAGTGGCAGTGACTGTTCTAGTGTCAGCCCATCTTAGGGCATTTCCTTCAGTGAGATATGAAAGGGTGAAGATTACTTGTTTTTCATCGTCATCGTAGATAGTTCAGTTGATATGGAGATACCATCCTACAGCATTCAGCCAGGATTCTCCTTTCTTGACGTCTTCATCATAATTGGTTGGTACCCCAATTCTGAGTTTGACAGGTCTGATGGGGATGTTTTGTCCTTGGTTTCCCATTGATAGATTAAAGATTCATCCTGCTTGGGCGACTGGTGTGGGTGATGGTGGGGTAGGGATTCTAGGGATTACTACCTGATGGGCAAATTGTTGTGTGAGTTGGGTCACTTCAGTGTTTCTTTGGTGTAGTTCCTCTACAGTAGATAGGGTTTCTTTGGGGTCTAGGTATTCCAAAGGATCTTCCTCTTCTGGGGGAGTAGGAGAGTTGGAGGGGGAGGTTTCAACAGGTGGGTTGTGTCAAAATGTGGAAAAGATGGATGCAGGGATTAGAGGACATTGTCCTTTGGGAGGAATGATGATAGAGTTGCTGCGACGAAGGCAGACTCGATAAGAGGAAGCTAGTTCTTTGTTACGCTTGGACCATGTAGGTACAAGCATAGACTCAAACTACTGAGATTGGAGGTGAATGACTACTAGTCAACGAGAACGAGTAGTGGAGGAGTCTTATGAGTGAAGTGTAGTGACTGCTGGGAGAGACCCGAGTGAGTGGTCAAGCCAATGGAGGTTGGATTGAGTAGAACTAGCTTGGAGATAATAATACAAAGAGAACCCTATTTGTAGGGTACAGAAGGGCACATGGACCATGTCTGTGTATAGTACATTGTATCATAAAAGGAAAGCCAAGAAAAAGTATAGTGGAGCAAAAGAAGTAAAAGAACAAGGATGTTCTAATAAGGGAATAACCAACCAATAGTACCATGTTGTGCATAGTAATAGGAATCATAACAGTAGTATGACTTCACCATTGACGCAATTAACATCTACATCCCTGAAACCTCCATCACAGTTCCTCATACTGAAGACATTGCTTCCCCAGTCAAAGTGCTCATGCTTTCCAGGTATCTGAGCCCTACACCAACTTCTCCCACTATAGCCATCTTCTTGACAACTCTTGAGCTCTACTGCCTCCTCCATCTTCACAAACAATCGTTTAGCATTGAGGCATATGCAAAGGTTATTTGCGACCTTTACAAGGTATGTGTCTCTCTTGATCTTACTACCAAGGCTGGTACTACTTCAACAGTGGCCCTATAGGTGCTGTTATCACACCATCATTGCCAATGCATTTGATGTTTACCTTATGATATGCTGCATGTCCAATGATCTGGTCAAGGCAGTGCTTGGCTATGATTCTCCTGATTGGCAAATCAAACATGCCTGCCCCTCTTGTCATTATAAGATATGTGACTTGTGAGTGCACCACCATTGACTAACCATCTTACTAACCTATGATGGCACAGCTTAAAGACGAACCTGAAATGAAGTATTCCACCATGTTTGCCTTTAATGGAAACAATTCTCTCTCATGAATGGCAGTTGCAACAGGACATCAAGTTGGTGACCAGTGAGTCTTTGCAAGCGACTATTTCTTGGATAGTGTTTATGTCGACAAGTTCGCCAATGAAGCTGGGAGGCATAACTTGAATGCAGAGGTGTACAACACCACTCAACACAATGATGGCCATCATATCTACCCATCCACTCCCACAACCAGTGACTCTGACTCAAATTGCACAGAAAACTGGAAGGCAGCAGTGGTCAATGCAAAGAAGAAGAGTTGGGGGATCTTCGAAGAGACTGGGATTTTTGCCAGTGCTTGTCAACATGGCATGGTCTTGTGGATTGCAGACATGGTCCAAAGTGGTGAACTGTTTGTACCCAGTGCTTTGTATTAGCCCATGTTGCCTGATATTCCCTATATGCTAGCTTCAAATATCCTCTTGCTATGGTTGATAAGGCACTTGATGTGCTTGGTGATTGGCTTCTGATTGGTTATGATATCAGTTGCAAGCTGTCAGTCATTATCAATTTGAGTTCCCTCAGTGGTCACTTCTCAGCCTCAAAGTCCCACATGTGTGTTGACTTGTTCCATGGTTACTCCCACAACTATGCCTGTCAAGATGCCAATCATCCAAATGTCATTGAAGGTGCTGGGCTTGAAGATTTTGGTATCATGGAACACATATTCAGCATATTGAATCAGCTCACCACTATCACCCACTATGCCTCTGCATACATGCATTGGCTCACCATTGATGCATTGTTCAAGCAATGGGATGAAGATCAGTACCTGAATCTTGCTCAGACCCTCTACCAAAATTACATACAAGCATTACAAGTCATCAAGGAGGAAGGCACAGCCATTGAACAAGCAAAATTGTCATTGGGTGTGACAGATGAAGATCTCACAAGCTGGAAACATAAGCAATCAGAGTATCTCAAAATCTGTGACAAGGAATCAGAGTGGGATACACATGCAGTTGTGTACATTGAGTTACTTCAGAAGATAAGAACCCTGAAGTATGTAGTTGACCATCATGTCAGGCATATGGTATGACATATGGCTTGGAATATACTGATTAAATGTTTGTAGAAGCACCTCTGAATCCACCAACTTATCTTTCCTCAATGCTACCCCTGAGTCTCTCTCCTTCTCTATGCCCACTGATGACTCCTACTATGCCAACCTATCTCAAACATGCAAGCTAGAAACTGTGCATTGTAAGAAAGATATAGACTCTTGATAAGAAGAGGGTTGCTGACCAAGACTGGTGTCAAGGATCAACAGGGGAAAAGAAGGGAGTGAGCAAATCTCATCCCTAAAGGGGTTCTAGGGAGGTAGTTATGAGAAGGGGTGTCTCAGACAACAGCAGAGCAAAGAAAGGATCTTCCCTGGGGTCCTTCAGGTGAAGATAGCAAAAGATAGGGGCTCTTGACCCGGGTGACTTTTCTGGATGAAAGGTGGATGAGATAGTGACTAAGAATGACCTCGGTAGCTCCCTAGAGGCTCTGGGTGACCTTCTCTCACTTTTTCGAAGGAGCAGAAAGATGTATTTCAAGTACTGGAGTACATACTTTATAGTCTGGGCATACCCAAGACTGGAAATGTCAAAGATGTCAAGAAAATAACTGTCATGAGGCCCCAAGTCATAGGACACAGCTGCAATATCAAGATAATGCTAAAGGTTAACAGATCTGAGTCAAATCTGACAAGGATAGACTGATGGAATAGAGCCTGATCATCTCCAGGGGTAAACCAGCCATGTTATGTGACCTTGGTCACTCAGCAGTGCGACTGCATTTGATTGGCTGACATGTCCAAGTCCAGGACCTAGGCTATCAAGTGAAATCAAACAAAAATAACTTGCACCACATGAAAGAATATCTCTGAGTCATTGAATCAAACTCTATAAGATGTACCAGAAGTTGGTTTAGACTCAGCCAACTGAACCAGGTTGACTCAGCTGACTCGGATGGATGACAGGGACTTGGGACTTGCTTGGGACTTGCTTGGGACGACCTAGAGGACCTGTGAACAAAACCTCTCCAACTCTTGCCTTACAACTGTAGTGAGCTCCCAGCTCCTACAGCATTGCCTTGCCAATGAATGATATGTTGAGGCAATGCAGGAGGTCATCACACTTGAGGTGAAAATGGGGATCTCACAGCGATGGGATGTGTTTGATGAAGAGTACATCCAGACAGCAAGGTATATTGCACAATGCAAGTATTTCTGTGCCCTTAGCAATCTTCAATGCTTGGTGGTAATGTGCCTACTTGAATTGCACAAACATAACCTCTCTCAGACCAGTAATCTTTTTTGTCCCTTGTACAAACACTTACTAATCATTTGTAGGCTATAAGATGAGGACCCATATTGCAAATTCCCTATGGAATTGGTGCAAAGCAATCTGAAATGCTGTTAAGGCATATAATAACACCACTGTGGAGATTGGTCGCCCAACCCTTGACTGGTCCCAAGTATCCCATTACTCATTTCTCAAGGAATTTACATTATTAACAGAGGAAAGAGAAGACATTTGACAAAAGCATTGGGCAGAGCCTGCCATTCACAAGCTCATGAAACAGGTGCTATGTGTTCAGTGCACATATGAAGAAATTCAGTGTCTCAATGTCGAAATTCATTGTTACCACACTGCCATTGTGGATAAGCATCAACATTTTGATTCCACACTCACAAAGCTTGCTGACAGCTCAAGTGTGATATTTAGGGCAATTCTCAAATACTGTCAGCACTGTCATCACATCAATGCCCATCTTCTTGCTTGCCTTAAGCAAATCTATTCAACCTGTGGATTTACAGGGAATGCAATACCAGGAATTCAGGAGGATAAGGAGCTAAGAATTGGTGTCAAAGGAGCTTCAGGTGATTTCATGCAGGAAGAGTATAGCTATCTGGAACAGGATGATACTGATCAACAAGATGATGAGCCCAAGGAGGAGACTGTACAAGATGTTGGCAGCATCATCAGCTATATCACAGATTTACCCCCACTTTCTGTGTAGTTTGCTGTAGTTTCTGTCTGAATCTATTCATTGAGTCAAATCAGCACATGTTGCACAGCCTATCGATAACATTTTCCTGTGCCCTAACTGCCATTGTCACCACCACCATCACCAAACATCTCTCATCTTCATGTCCCATATCCTCAGGTGAGCCCATTTAACACCCTCTGAGCCTCTGTTGAGTCCTCCCAGGAATTGTCAACAAAGCCTCCCTCAACACAACCTACAAATAGCAGGCAAGTCCCTTCTACCAACACAAGCATGTGTCCAAACTGTGTACTTGATTCATAACTCATCTCTTTGCCTGTCCAAACTACTATCTTCCTTAGGATCCACTGTTACACTCCCCCATTTCATCACCTATACCCTTGACCACTTTATACTCCATTTGTCAGTCACCTTCACTGCTCTTGTACTCCTCCAATGCCTTCACCACTCTCATACCTCTCCAATGCCTCAAGGCCCATTTCCTGACTGTTCCTTGCTCAGGATCTACTGGTAAGCTCCCCCATTTCATTGCCTACACCCTTAACTGCACAAAACTCCACTCATTAGCCACCTTTGCCACTCTTGTACCTCTCCAACACCTCAAGGCCTGTTTCCCAACTACTTCTTGCTCAGGGTCTACCAGTAAGCTCCCCCATTTCATCACCTACACCCTTGACTGCACAAAACTCCATTCAGTTGCCACCCCCACTGCTATCATACTTCTCCAATGCCTTAAGGCCCATTTCATGCCCATTCCTTCCTCAGGATCCACCAGTAAGCTCCCCCATTTTATCACCTACATCCTTGACTGCACAAAGCTCTGTTTATCAGCCACCCTTGCTGCTCTCATGCATCTCCAATGCCTCAAGGCCCATTTCCTGACCACTTCTTCCTTAGGACCCACTGGTAAGCTCCCCCATTTCATCACCTACATCCACAATCACACAAAACTCCATTTATCAGCCACTCTTGCTGTTCTCATGCCTTTCCAACACTCTCCTTGATGAAGAAGTTGACACCCCTACCCACTTCCAACTCCTTTGTGGTGTTGGCTGCCTGCCTGTCACCATCATTTGGACAGCCACATCCATCACCACCAATGCCTTCCCCCTCCGAATTCTTATGTGGTCCATATCACACCTCCCCCACCCCCGACACACCTCACTCACCATTGGCTTCCCCAGCATTGTTAGCATTGCCACCTACTCATGGGGATCAAAGGCTATACAACCAAGATTGCCTCCATGCCATCATCACTATCCCTTCTGAAGGTAAGATATTTGCACCTGCTTTGCTTGCCATATGGTAACCCTCTATTGTAGCTCATTTGCCTGGCGCCATCATCTATACCCTACCTGATCATGCCTCTAGGATGGTAACACAGAGTATAGCATTGAGGGACTAACTACTTCAATGCTCGTACCCACTTTACTTACTGTATAGTAACCCTCTATTGTAGCTCATTTGTTCCCCTGGTGCCATCATCTATAGCCTACATGAGGGACTACCTACTTCATTACATATGGGTATGTCAATAGGATACAAATTTTTTGTGTATATATACATATGTGTCAAGTTTTGCTAGATACAAAAGAAAGTGTAGCAACTGGGTGGAGTTCCAAATGTTTGCTAAGTTCTCTTGGGCCAATGTAGTTGTGGTGTGGGATCCTGCACTATATTTCCCACAGTCTCATGATGCAATGCTAACCAACTGCTCTTATCACATTTACCACCTGTGTAGTATGGTTTTCGCAATGTATATACACACATGAGAAAACAAAAGTATTCTATTGACACACCCAAATGTAATGAGGTAGTCCCTTGTGTAGGGGATAGCAGAGGTAGTGTATAGAAAACATTGTACAGTATGGTGCAGTTTGTTTTATGACTATATGGTATATACTTCTGGCAATAGTAATGCAAGAGAGCTGGAACAAGGAATGTCAACAGGGAGGAAGAATTGATCCATGAGATGAAAGTGAGACAGAGTAACCAGTGACCAACAAAGGCAGGAGAAAGGGAAGAGAATGGAAGTTCAGGATCTTCCCCTGAGGAGGGTGTTGTGCTTCCATGTTGTATTGAGGGACAGATGTGGTGTACAGTACAGATAGCTGTGTATGAAGGAGGGCATGTATGAACTTGACAGTGGCAGTGTTGGGATGCTGGACACTGGAGAATGCTGTACATGGGAAACATAAATATCACCATGGATCACTCACTCATCTTGGATTGACACCAAGATGAAAGGAGGCAAATCATACCTTGGGAGGCCAATGGCCCTGAGTGATCCAGGATGGACTCAATGGTGTGATAGGTGGAGTAGTTGGGTGTGGGTGGTCAGAAGCATGGGAATGGGGAGAGATGGATGGCCTGAGTCTGGCGATGGTGAACTGACTGTGTGGTAGTGACTGGGATACAATTGTGAATGTAAGAGGTGGGGCAAGTAGTGACTGGGGTATGATTGCAGATGTGAGAGGTGGGGCAAACTGGCCAAGTGGTAGTGACTGGGATACAACTGCAGATGTGAGAGGTGGGAAATGGATAAGCAAGATCAGAGGTGGGTAGAGGTGGGAGGAGAGTGATGGTGGATACTATCCAAGGAGGTATGGTGAAGTGCAGAGGGTTGCAACTGTGGCAACGGCAAATTTTCACTGTAGGGGTAGTCATATGACTGATCCATAGTAGTCATCATGGGGGCAGGTGAGGATGGAGAAAGGGTAGGGGTGTTGACTTCTTCATCAAGGGAGGACATTGGAGGGGTATGAGAGTAGTGGGGGTGGTGACTGAATGGAGTTTTGTGCAGTCAAGGGTGTAGGTAATGAAATGGGGGAGCTTACTGGTAGACCCTGAGCAAGGGGCAGTCAGGAAATGGGCCTTGAGGTGTTGGAAAGGTACAAGGGTGGCAAAGGTGGCTAATGAGTGGAGTTTTGTGCAGTTAAGGGTGTAGGCAATGAAATGGGGGAGCTTACTGGTAGATCCTGAGCAAGGAACAGTTGGGAAACAGGCCTTGAGGCATTGAAGAGGTATGAGAGTGGCAAAGGTGGCTAATGAGTGGAGTTTTGTGCAGTCCAGGGCATAGGTGACAGAAGCAGTTAGGAAGGAGGCCTTGAGGTGTTGAAAGATGCAAAAATGGTGAGGGTGACTGATGAATGGAGTTTTGTGTGGTCAAAGGCATAGGTGATAATTGGGGGGGCTTACTAACAGTTCCTGTGGAGGGAGCAGTTGGGAAACAGGTTTCAAGGCATTGGAGGAGTATGAGAGCAGTGAAGGTGACTGACAAATGGAGTATAAAGTGGTCAAGGGTATAGGTGATGAAATGGGGGAGTGTAATGGTGGATCCTAAGGAAGATAGTAGTCTGGACAGGCAAAAAGATGAGTTATGAATCAAGTACACAGTTTGGACACATGCTTGTGTTGGTAGAAGGAACTTGCCTGCTATTTGTAGGTTGTGTCAAGGGAGGCTTTGTTGACAATTCCTAGGAGGGTTCAGTAGAGGCTCAGAGGGTGTTGGATGGGCTCACCTGAGGATACAGGACATGAAGATGAGAGATGTTTGGTGATGGTGATATAGTCAGGGTGCAGGAAATTTTTCTTATCAATATTGCACCTTCTCCACACCACTGCCATACTTTCACCACCACTTAGAACAAGTTCACCGAACCTCAATTGCTACATCTTTGCAGGTCATTTGCTCAGGCTAAAAAAATCACAGTTAGTTCAACCATGTCCCAAATATCAAGAACTCAACATATCACAACATCATATAGCCCATTCATCACCACCAGCAAATCAGCACCTTCATTTCTTCTTGCCATCAACTGTCACTCAAAAGACCAGGCTCAAATCCTTTCCGAACTCCAAGAAATCACATTGGACATCAACTGTACCCTTCCTCTCCCAGAGATTGCTCAGATCATTCCCCAAACACCAGTCATATCTACACCTCTTGCTCATTACCCTGGTTTCCATCCAGTCATGTACAGCTGTCATGTCAGAGTCTTTCCAAGCTGGTGGGACATTTCTTCTTTGTTTTTATGGTACAATTTCATGTTCTATTGTATCCAGGGATGATGTATTACCAGTGATGCACGGGTTAGAAACCCATCACTTTCACCATGTAGAGACCTTGGACACATGTGCCTTCATGATCACTGAAGGCAGGTCCATCAGGATGCAAGATCTCCTCGCTGGGCCTGCCCTGACCATCCAGACTCTGAGCAAATCAACAGCACCTAGGCCTATTGTTGTTTGCAACACTAGCATCACCACACAACTCGCCATATCCCTTGAATCATTTGTTCACTGTGGTACCAAGGACTGGGATAGGGTGTCTCTTTGTAAGCTATCTTCTTGTGTTCCCAACCACTTGTAAAACTCATACTGTTTCATGACTGCACTAGCTGCTTTATTTGAACTTCACACACACATCAACTCGCTGTAAGACAACAAAAATATATCTTGCAGCTACTCCAAGGGAGAGCCTGATGCAAGTGGGTGAAAGAAAGAAGAAGGGGCGAGTGATCGTCCCAAAGGGTTCCAACTTGATCTGCTCAATGGGAGTGGTCTAGACAAGGGAGAATACTAAGAGCTAAGTCTTCCAAGTGAAGACTGTCCACCCGAATGAAAAGAAAGTGACTCCAAGTGACTCCAAGTGCAACTGCACGGAAATAGGGGCCTCCGGACTGGACGAAGTACCAGCCAGGCAGAAAACAATACGGAAAACAAGATACGAAAGACCTACAGCAGTCACTTACTGTTGAGCTTCCCTAGACACTTACTTGTGGTCTCTTCTGAAGGGGAAAAAACTTTTGATTAGGTAGTCCATACATAGTTTTTATGGTCTGGGCATACCCGAGACTGTCAACAAAGAAAAACTAATAAAATGGTAGCCACATGCACTGGGCATTGAAGTGGCACTATCTGACACGTAAACATGAAAAGGACCGACCCTAAGATCAAGGGTCCGAAGGTGTGAATG
>JBBPTY010000856.1:0-13097 GCA_038094335.1 Tylopilus aff. striatulus | reverse complement strand
GGTTACGAGAATGATAGTGCGATAATGACGAGCAAGAGGTGCGTGTATACCAGCGGTCTATACAAGTGTGATGGCAGATCACGGAGGACGACACGCTGGAGCAAGCGGAGTATTTACAAAAAGTATTCGGGGAGCTACCACATATGTCAGCATGTTGATGCTAATGGAACGAGGGGAACATCCCTCAAAGCCTAAGTCAGACCACGCACCTTACCGCCCGCATTCTGCGTTGCCTGATGACTCGGTCCATCTCGCTCATTCTCCGGTGCAGCTTCAAATACGTTAAAGTACATACTCCCACCTGGGCCCACTTCAAGAATACTCGCCGAGTTCCCACAGCGATAGCAATAGTTGGGTGCGGACCATACCGTAGAGAGGTGCTTGTCAAAGAGAGACGAATAGCCTTCCATACAAAGCTGGTGCGCTCGAAGGATATGCGACATGTTGTTTGTCTCGAGGAATTTGTAAACGACACCTGAACCAAAGGTGTACCCGGCACCTCTGGGTGTGCCCAATGATATGATGCGAAGTAAGAGAGAATAAGCGTCCAGTATACGATGGAAGAAGTAGGAGAGTGGCAGTGGAATATGAGGGGCCAGGATGCGCACACACCTTCCCTGAGAGAGGGGATACCGACCTGGGTGATATTGCGAAGTCTTCCTTCTCTGCGTCTGGATCTGACCACACGAGATCAGCCATGGGTCCCTCATGAGGTATTTCTGCCGAGCGAAACCATTTACAAGCCATGAGGTGTGAAGAGCCGAACGGGAAGCAACGAAGAGGGCCTACCTCGAAAGCGATCGACGACCTTGATCTGATCGACCGAATGAATGGAAGGGGAGAGGCCTAGCAAACAAGCTATCTATCAAGAGCACGGCCCCTGGATGTGCCTCGACACCACGCACCACCGTGGACACAAAATATCCGGTCATCGATCACAACAGAGAGTGTCAAGAAGTCAAACATGTCCGTAAAGTATGTCCAGACGTGTGATGATCCATATTTACGGACACATTCGGTGTAGAAGCCATATGTCTGTGGAGAGGGGTGGTTAGGATGAAGAGGATGCGACATTGGGCAAGACGTGCTTGAGTGACCGCCCTGGATTCGTGGTTGCCACGGATGAGCTGCACACGATCAGGATATCTGAGTTTAAGACAAGTCAGGAGAGAGATGGTCTCGACGCTAAAGAGACCACGATCGACGTAATCGCCTGGGAAAAGGTGAGTCATTCTGGCATGGTGCTGGCGCGGGACTGACCGAGAAAGAGATAGTTTGTGTTTGGGGCATAGCCGCCTATGCGGAATATCTCGATGAGGTCGTAAAACTGACTTGATGGATGATTGAGCGGCGACGACGGAGTAGATGGGGGTGATGAGCTCACCCATGGATGTCGCCGACGACGGTGACTGGAGCGGATACGTGTACGACGTTGGACTCCCTCATGAGAACTTCTTTTGTTTTCTCGCATATCTCACGCAACAAGGCCTCGTGCAAAAGTTGTTTTCGGAGGAGCTGTTCTATGCACGCGTCGAGGTCGAATGGAGCCATTATTCTGGTGATAGTGACGCTTTCAAATCCCGGCCGCGTCTTGCACGCCGTATTTGTTCTTGTTTGGTACCCGATCGCGTCAATAAAAAATTAATTAAAATGAAATATGAAAAACATGCCTGGCGCGACTCGCCCACCCTGCTCGGCGAATTCTAGGCTCTACAGCATCTCGGCAAGTCATCTGTTTATGTCTCTATGTCCGTAGCACAGGGCAACCTGGCGCAAAGTTAAGTTTGCAACCAGACGCGCGTACCACGGAAATTTTCTATTCGCCAGGGCATCCACCGTGCCTGCCTCCGTCCTCGAGGTTGTCGCGTTGCAAGCCTGATCTTGTCCGTCACAATCTCCCAGCCACAATTCACATCCTCGCGGAAGAAGAAGAAGTCCGCTGACGCTTGGCCTGCCGCGTTTAGGGTCCTCCTCGCATCTCTTCCCATGTCCATCACCGGCAACCTGCGCGTGTGCACACGCGTCGATGTGCAGGTTGTCGCGGCAAGCATCAATTTTGACAGCTTGGCTTCGTTGGAAAATGCCGGGTATCGGATAACGGCTTCGGGTGTCGGATGTCGGATGGAACCAAACTCAATCCCCACAACTCAAGTTGGACCCAACCCTCTTGTCGCTCCCGAGATCACCTTCATGGGCGATTTGAGCCCGCATATTATCCCCGCATGGTTCTTTTACGAATATGTACTTTTTTACTCATTACACACTTCCACTCAGCTAGATACACATAGATCCTCGACGGGCTCGATAAGCATCCCAACGATGCCACCGTGCGACGGGACTGGGACGACTTGCGATCGCGGTACGGTCGCACGAACACGTCATAGTCTTGCAAAAGCCCGCTATACGTCTTGAGATGCGCGGGACCGAAAAAGGACACCTGCGTACGGCCTTAGCTCACTTACACGCTTGGAACGTCAACAGTCGCATGTGAACTATACGATACATACGGCCAACGGCGCGAATCGAGCGCTCGACGGCATAGATCGGGTCCGCTGAGAAAGAAAAACACACAGCAATGCATGTGCTAAAAGTAGGTACTGGACGGCTGCGGGAGGCCAATCTGACATGGGCGGATGGCCATGTCAATAAATGACGAGTGTTCGAAAGTTTCCTGGTGCATCATCTGCCAGCGCGAACTGAGGTCGTCGCTTTTTTGCTGCCACCGATGGAATGGATCACACCAATGAAGTAATATGGTTTGCCTAGCTGGCATCCCCTCGGGACTGCTCTGTGATTGCCCGATAGCGGGACTTGTTCTCACGACACCGACACTCGGTCGAGGTTAATGGGCGCGTGTTTGAGTGAGAGCGACCAAGCGGAGGTAGAGTCTTGCGGGGGACTGTATATCTGATAATAACGCTGTTCCCTTGTCTTCGCTAGGCTGTGCGCGGGTGGAGTCACATCTGCATAATGGGATCTTTCCGCTTAGCGTTAGATGAATGGAGCGTGCTTTAAATCCAAGAGCGATTTTGAAGGGCCCCCATATCAAGATGCCGTATGAGGAGCATCATAACTAGGCAGATTTAGACTGCTTGATATATCGCTGTTACGGTACCAGGGACGATCCCTTCTCGATCTCGAAAAAAGTCAAGTTTCAGGTACTCTCCCACCCTGCCGAACTTGGGCTGGTCTAGCCTATTATGCGTCGCCGCCAGATCCCACCTTGAATTTTTTTCCTCCTTCTCTGACGGCATGGCTCAGTGTGCGTGTGTGAGCGGGCGCGTGTTTTGCGTTGCTGTTCTGCTCAGCCCATCGAAAGTGCCGAGATCTCGTCCATCTTTGTCGCATCTTCGTACGGAGAACTTGTCCAATTGTGGCCTTCTCAAGGTCTCCCCCGGCCAATCCCATCCCATTGACATCTTCAACGCCATCGTCGAACCGAAGCCGAAGCGTCCCTGGACTGCCCCATCGCCCTTCTCCAGATCTCTTCACGTTCGTGCCCGCTATCGCTCCCGTCCCCTCCGAATTCGCGATGTCTACCGGAATGATATGGGCGTGTACTCCACTCCGGCCTTACTATAGTCTCAGAGGTAATGATTTAGTAACACCTTTCATTAAGGTACGTTGCTAAGACATGCAATGGCAGGCGACGGCCGTGCTATTACAATCGTTTCGTATAAATAACCTTCCCTCTTCCGAGTCTTGCCCTTGTGCTTCATTCCTGTGTCCCATATCCTCTCCGCCAATGCAGTACAATCACTATCCCTCCGCTGCTCATCACGTCCATCCCGCTACCCAGTCCCCTGATGACTATGTCCCGCCTTACACAGATCCATCTCACCACCATTCCTCCATCTCATATACTGCTGTCTCGCCAGCCTCCCACATGCATCCCGGTGGTACGTAACTTAGTACCGTTCACCCTCGCATTTCTTATATTTACTCTGCGTAGCCCACCAAAATATATCTTCCCAATACCCTTACCCGTCCTATGCCACTCAAAGCCCTGCAGACGAGCACCGCACATACTATCCAACTTCCTCTCCAGGACCCGCCGTCGAGCAGTACACATCTCCCGGCTCACCAACGAACTCGTATGCCACCCCTTCCGGTCACATGAGCTCGCACACATCCCGACAACACAACCACGTCTCGCACCAGCAGCAGCAGTTCATTCCCACACCTTCTCAAACATACCAAGTCTATTCATCCGGCGGATCTACCGCCTCTTCGGCACGTTCTCGGTCGACGGTCGAACCCTATTATCACATGTCTCCCAATCCGCAGCATGTCATGCACGCGCCGCCGGCGTCGACGACACATGCTAGCAACACAGGCATCAGAAACAGCACCTCACATGGCTCTGGATCCTCTCATCACGCACACAGCCACACCGGTACCATTGTCGCAGCTGCCGGTGAACGTTACCCGTGCGATCTCTGCGACCGCTCCTTCACGCGCTTACATGACCGTCGACGACACTATGAGACCGTGCATGCCACATCTCCGGTATTGCACAAATGCCGTTTCTGTCGGAAAGACTTTAGTCGCGCGGACTCACTCAAACGCCACGTTGACAATGGATGTGATGAAATGTCTCGATAGAGTTTTTTTTCTCAGGTCCCTTTCCCTTAACTATTGGCGTGCTTGGTTTGGAGTCTTGAGACGTGCAGTAGGGACCAGGTCCATGCTTCGGGGTGTTTTTGGGATGTGGCGTATGTCAAGTAGAACCCCTTTCACCTTCCTTCCACTTGGGCACGATCCTCATTCTTATTCATTTCGACCCTCCACGTGCGTGAGGAGGACAAAAGGGAGGAAGGTGGGGTTTGGGACAACTTGAGCTTGTCCCTGCCCGGGGTGGTGGCGATACTGTTGTCTTTGCATCGGTCTGCTCTCAATTCTCAATGGCATTAGCATTTACTACTTACATCTTGTACGTCTCACACCGAAGTATATGAGTATAAATAGGTCCGAGTATATAAATATAACCCTCACCACTTGAACAATTCACAATCTAGTACTGGATTGAATATCCGATACTTCGGGTTTGGTCAACACCTATGAGCCTAGAAAGGCCAAGGGACACTAACACTTTTAATGCCACCTGCACTAAACGGCAGCCACACAAACGCTGCATCCCTTGGCGGTTACAAAGCATACACGTGTTTAGGAAGATCTCAAACGGTGCATTTTGGAATCGTCTTGCGCCATGCATACAGGTTCTTTTCAAGTCTCCGGAAGGATCATCATCATCACCATCCTTGCCACGACCACCGCCAAGGCACAGCGAAGGTGCGCCCATGCTTTTTTTTCCCAAGTCGTCTCATTTGCCTTCACTTTTTTGTACATACGTATGAGAATGACGCAAGCCTAGTCCATATTTTCGCAAGACCGTAGAAGTGCGTAGCATCCGTCGCTCGGCTGGGTCCGACTCGGCCCTCGGTCTGACGTTGGAGTTGATCGGTGTCATCATAGTTTTGGTCATTGACATTTTTTTGACAACCTTGCCTTTTCTTTTCTCTTCTTGGTTTTTTAAGAAAGCTTCTCTGAGCTACCTCATCTCGTACGTCATAGTACAAGGAGTTCCGTTCGCGTGACAGATCGTGTTAGCGTGTCGCCTGCGACCGCGGCGCCAATTTGCTCACGCTTTACTAATGAGAACGATGCACGCATGGTACCGTCACGATAAAGGGAAAAGCCGCTGAGAATCTCATGGCGTACATACTACAAGATTATACCTCACCCTGGACCATGACGAGATGTGTGGGGTGATGATGCCGGCCACGCTCACGTGATCGGTGACGGATTCATATACGCTCAACTGGAACGAAATCACTCCAGCTTAGCCAACTGAGTGGGCCGGCTACCGAACAGGGGCCAAACGCTATTTTTTTTTCTATTGTCTCTCTACGCAGTCTCAGATCTGCCATGCTCTGCCTCATCTCGCTTGATGTGGTTCGTGGTGCGTCCGGCTGGCAAGTATGCCAAGAGACCGAGGCAGCGGCTAGTAGGCTGTGTCGGTATGCGCAGCTCCGACGTGCATGCCATCGCGCACCGGCAGGTTCTCCTTCTCAGCTTACCGAACCGTCAGATCGAAACGCATACGTGTCCACTGTCCACGCCTTCTCTCCATTCTTTGGGCGCGTCCTCGGTAAAGAGGTGTACTGGTTATGAGTACGTATGGCAGAAGCATCCTTGGTTTGCGGAACATGGCCTGGAAAAAAAAAATGGGGGCGGGTATTCGAATCCCGGGGACACGCGATCGTCGTTGGGCTATCATTGGATACGCTTATTTGGCACTGGTCGTGTTACCGCTGGCTGTGTACCCCTGCGGCCATGCGTGCAAGAGTAAATCTGGCAGCGCGCATTTTGTTTTTCATGGATCATTATACAGCGGGGCAAATCAAGCAGGATGCGTATGGATAAAGGCGAGAACACGCATGCGGGTCACTGCCAACAAAGCCGATACGTGCGCTCAACGCAGCGAATGCCTTCTCCACGCTTTGCTGGTACTGGTGCAATCGGCGATTGTTCCGACAAGGTGCCATTATTGCGATATTGGGCTGCTCTTTAGGTCAGGGACACGTTTCTGTGCCTTGTCGACTTATTCCAACCACACACGCAGTAGGGCCCTATGAAGCCGTCATGGAGCCGGGGGAGCCCTCCCGAGAGCCATGCCTATGGCGGCAATGGACCACCCGTACATCGGCCACAGCATCGTTTGGTGTGTGAGCGAGATACGTTAGTCGATTCCGCACGGCCTATATGGTCAGGTCCCCCCGCAGCGACGCAATCGCACCCTGCACCGCGGTTGCACACCGCCCGCCAATCCGTGCCAATGGTAGATGAAACGTGTACCCCCCTTTAGTCAGATTGGCACCCACCATATATTGACATTTGTTATCGCTCCTTATCCCAGGAGTGCAGATGCGGAATGTCCTCGGAATGCAGCAGGAGGGTAATCATTTTTCTTCCTTGCAAATGGCTTATGCCTGGCGGATCTGCCATTCGTCTGGTTGATAAGACCGTTAGGAAGGTGGTCAAGGTGATCCCTGCGTTTCCCAGCTGATTTTCAAAAACAGATACCTGCCAGGAATGGAACCTTTGCGCACCCCGTTGGTGGTGGCAGGGCCGCCGTCGCCAATGGTCCTAATCGGATAATCCATTTTCCATTCTGGCAAAGGCAGTGCTTGACCCACAAACGGTACAAGTCTATTACCGGCGGACCACAAAAGCCGTTGTTATGTTTTCTGCCTTTTATCCATCGAGCACCAAGCCCCATGATGTTGCACGTAATCGCCATGACAGACCACGATGCTATTGTTCAGCAGCATTCGGCTCAAAACGGTCCGGCGATATGGTGAGTTGGGCACGCAGAATGATCCGCACAGTCCGGCAAATCGCCCCGTCGAAGTAGGGAGCTGATCAGGAATAAGATTGCAGCCAAGGCACCGGAGCAATAACAAAGTTCGAGACCACACAGTGCATTGAATTACTCTTCGTCATCTGAACACCCCTCATCCTGACTTGGAGCACTTTCGTTCCCCTGGTCAGCAAGGCCCTCAATTTCAATAGCTCCATTACCGTCACCGGTTTCTTTATCCTCGCTTTGGTTCAATAGCGTTTTGTTCAATTTGGCGATGACTTTGTCAGCTCTATTGAATATCCCTCCGGTCGGAGCACCACATGCCAGGCACTTTGGGTTCTTTGCATAGCGCTTGATCGCACAGGATGAGCAATAGTAGTGGCCACATCGCGTGACCACAGGGTCTGTGTATGGCTGTCGACAAATGAGGCAAGCAAAAGGAATGTCTTCGTCCGAGTCGGAATCAGACACATCCTCCACCTGTTTTTTGGGGTTATCGGCCAACTTGTCAAGTTGCCATCCCGCAAGGTCTATGAACGTCGGAATCAGTTTCCTGAGAGATGCACCACAAACAAGCACATGATACTCACAGGTGCCGCGATCATGTAAAAATTTGCAGGTGTCTCCAAAGCCACAGTAGCCGGTTTCTAGGTACAGAGGATGCATGTCTTAGCTCGATCCGCGGCATCATCGTAGTAAATGAAAGACAACATACCTTTATAATCTTTGCATACGTCGGGTTGATAATCGACGATGGTGACGGTCCGAATCGTATTCGTGCTCCTTTGAGGACCGATCCGCATTGCCTTCGGTACTTCCTTGTCTTTTTTTAGGTGACTGCGATATGCCTTTTGGCCCTTGTACACCCCATCTGGTGCTTCCTCCTCGGCTTCTCCGCGTTCGTCGAGCTCTTTTCGACGTCTCTTGGCGAGTACTTCTTCAATCTCGTCACCGGCGATGATGTCGAGCGCGGCATGGATGTGGGAGCCCGCGGCGGTCCATTTCACGTCTGGTCCTTCTCGAGCGAACTCGTCATCGTCGTCGCCATTTTCCATACGCTGAGCAACAGTCCGCTTCGTCCCCGCGCTCAGTAGGTTCGTAGCCGCTTTACGGGTAGGAAGCACGACTTCGGACGTGGTATTGGTACAAGAGGATACAGAGGCGCTAGTAGACGGCGCAGGCGGTCCGGGAGAATTTGATCTTCGTCGAGACGTCGTCGGGCGAGATTTTCCCTTTTTGAAGAAAGGTACTTTAATGTCGTCCATCGTCGACATCGTGGTGAACGGCCAAGGAACAGGATTAGTGCCATTGTCCAAGGCACATGCCAATAGCGGACACCTTCCAGCTAGCTTAGTCATCACAACCTGGCTTATCAATCATCCCGATTTGTGAGAATTGGCCCCTAATGGGGTCTGTCGTTATTTCCAGAGAAGCTGTGTTGTTGGTCTCTCGTCTCGAACCGTGGTACAAACCAAGTATAATTTCACCTGAGCCGTAGTGCGTATTTTCACCGTCCCTCCCAATGCCCGCGGTACATAGCCCAGAGGAACCAACGAGCGCAAGAAAGAAATGACAATACAACTCCATACACCGTGTCAGATACGCAATGTCTGACAACACATCGAAACTGTCCTACGTGATGGGGGGAAAGAAGGCACTGAAAACGATGTTTGTACCGAGATCGTTACGCTACGCTCTAATGCCTGAGTAACGAACAGTTGATACGCCGACGAGGTTTCCGAAAGGGGGTGATCGGATGGCTATCCACATCCTTCCAAAGTGGACGAGCGACGATCTCCACCTGCCAATGGGTTCCGTTTACCAGCTGCAACCCATTTGCTCTCGACCCCTCTGTCTGGATCCGACGTTTGCTTGAAAGGTGAGTCCGTGCCTCGTGACCAACCAGTCGGATAAAGGTGGTGGTACAGGCGACAAGGCCATGGCGGCCATCAGGGTGGATAAGACTTCCCCCGAGATCCGCTATGAAAAAGGCGGCCCACACGCGAGATTAACCTTGACAAGATTCGATGACAAAGGTCGAAACAGCAACGGGCATTTCGGAAGCTGTTTTTTTTTTCTCTCGGCGTTTCCTTGCGCTCGCTGGATGCTGTAATGGGTTATTTGATATATAACTGATATAATCTCCCAATAAAATTCCGTTTCCAATTCATCCGATCATCTGATACGATAGAAGGCCTTTGTTGGTGGGTTAACGGATATCCTCGGTCCGAAGAGCGTTCACGCGCACGGCTCGCAGGGGTGAGGAGATAAAGTCAAGCAGATACATACAAGACTGCATCCGTTGAGCAGGTTATGGAAGTGACGTGTACACACCCTCAACATCGCAGACGTAAACACGATCATTAGTCGGAGTTACCATCCGCATGGATGCACACTTTGAGCAAGTCCGCTGAGCGAAATGACGCACGTTCATTCAGGGAAGGGAGGTCAAAATATCCGCCAAGATCGGCGAATGTTTCAGAGGGCTGACTTCATGTAAATTTTTCGATATTACTTTTGTGATGCGGGAAGACTCTGCATTCATATGGAACTTTTGACTGGCAAAAAATCAGTTAGCTCAAGAACCGAAAGCTCACGATCCGGATCATGTGGAACACTGGCAGGAGTCATGCAGCTATCACATCGGAGCAAAAAGAATCAAAAAGAATGTACCAGTTTATGTGAGGTCTGAGTAATTGGTCCGTTTCCAGGCCATTTACACAGCATTCTAGCTCCTAGAGTAATGTGCCAGCCCGAAAGCGCGTGTCCGTCTTGATCGCCATCACGTAGCCAGCTGGATTTCGGAAGTCTCCAGGAAACCTGAAGCTGACGGAAATATAACATTTCGGCAGCGATTCATGGACACTGGTACTTGCACACACCGTCGCTTTCTATAGTCACTGAGTACCGAGTACTGAGCACTGTCAGAGTCGCGGTCAAGTTCAAGCAAAGTTCAATCACACGTACGTGTCAGTCACGTGACTGTAATAACTCGTGCCTTGGTGGCACTGAGCTGTGAATCGAACAATCACTGCAACACCGGCACTTGCGAGTTCTAATGACTCGTGAACACGGCCACTACATGCGTCCCCGTGAAGAATATGAAGAAGAACTCGAGCGAATTCGGTTCGTCCTAGCTTTATTTAGCTATATAACAGATCTCACCACCTCCTAGGCGATACGAGGATTTTACCACTATCGGTATGTCCGCGGTCGCAGCACACCTCGTGGTTCCATTCGCTGATGTACTCTCTTCCTTCTAGACTGGATTCAAGATTCGATAATAGAGAGGAACAGGAGGATTCGTGACGCTGACAAGTCGCGCACTGCCTACCGCGGCCCCAATGGTGAAATTACACCCGCCTGGGTCTGGGCACAGTGTTGGAGGCTTATTACCGCTGGTGAATCCTGGTTCGTGATTACATTGGTCGGTTCGTCAGCCGTTCCGTTGTAGCAGTGAGATTTCGCTGAAGAACAGGACCTTGGCCAGGCATACTCATTGGTGTCAACGCTGCGCTCATTTCCATCGTTACAGAATGGCTTTCCGATATAAAAAATGGATATTGTTCTGATGGCTGGTGGTTGAATCAGGACTTTTGTTGCTGGGAAGTCGAGACCGATGATGAATTTTGCCCAGCTTGGCATCCATGGAGTTCAGTGACCCCAGGCCGTTGGCTATCCTATATTTCATTCGCAGTGCGCTCTCTCATACTTGACTCAGAGATGGAAGATTCATGTGTTTTATAGGCCGTCTTCGCATTTGTCGCTGCACATCTAGTTCGAACCATGTCACAGTATGCTGCAAGTTCTGGAATTCCGGAAATTAAGTGCATTCTTGCAGGCTTCATCATGAAAGGATTCCTTGGTTTTGGAACATTCTTCATCAAGAGTCTTACTCTAGTATGTACCTTGACGCGTACATTTGTGTGGACGCTAATCAGGTACAGCCTCTCATCATCGCCTCAGGCTTGTCCGTTGGCAAGGAGGGACCCTCTGTACACGTTGCATGTTGCATTGGGTCCATGGTTGCTGGATGGTCTCGACGCTTCTCTCGAAGTTCCGGCACGTGTCATTTCATTTTACCTTCATTACTTGTGTTCATGACTACTTCAGGTAAAATGAGAGAGGTCATCACAGCTGCATCCGCAGCTGGTGTCGCTGTGGCATTCGGTTCGCCAATTGCAGGCGTTTTATTTTCAATCGAGGTGACTTCTTGACGTTACCCCGTGTCCTTGGCAATCACTTATTGCTCGTTTATCGCAGGAAATGAGCCACATATTCAGCATCAAGACTATGTGGCAGAGTTTTGTCTGTGCGTTGGTCGCTACCTTCACGCTTTCCGTCCGTGCATGTTCTCACGATTCGTGACGCATCCTCATAGCCTTCTACAGGTTATGAATCCCTTCCGTACTGGGAAGCTCGTTCTTTTTCAAGTGACATATAGCCGTAGCTGGCATTTCTTCGAGATCATATTCTTTGTGATCCTTGGCATTTTCGGAGTTGGTACAATTCACAGATTCCCTGCAAAGACTGACTTTTATATGATAGGGACTATATGGCGCGTTCATGGTCAAGTTTAACATGCAAGTTGCAGCCTTTCGTCGGAAGCACCTAGCAAACTATGCAGTAGCGGAGGCTGTCACACTTGTTATTCTAACCGCGATTGTCGGATATCCAAACAAGTTTCTACGCATTGACATGACTGAAATGATGTCCATTTTGTTCCGCGAATGTGAAGGTGGAGGCGATTACGATAACCTATGCCAGTGAGTCTACTTCCGACAAGCTGGATTCATACAAACATTTGAATGAAATGCTTGGCAAGGCTTTCCGCCCAATGGCATATGGTCAACTCACTACTCTTGGCAACTTTTTTACGGATGGGGCTGGTCGTCATCTCGTACGGCTCTAGGGTCCCTGCTGGTATTTTTGTGCCATCCATGGCTATCGGAGCCACGTTCGGCCGTATGGTGGGCATCATCGTTAAATCTATATACAGGTGAGACGAAATCAACTCTCCCATTAACTCTTCATTACGAACTGTCATTAGAACATATCCCCAATCTGGGATATTTGCTGTCTGCGACCCAGATCTCCCGTGTATCACTCCCGGGACGTATGCATTTCTTGGCGCTGCAGCCGCCCTGAGCGGTGTTATGCGAATAACTGTCACTGTTGTCGTGGTGATGTTTGAGCTTACTGGTGCGCTGACCTACATTTTACCAACTATGGTCAGTTATATTATTGACTTACTTCGTTTCCGTGCTTATCGTAATTTGTCATAGATGGTTATCATAGTTACAAAAGCTGTCGGTGACTTTATTGGCACGCGCGGGATAGCCGACGAGAGCATTCGGTTTAATGGATACCCTATCCTAGATCAACACGATCAATCGTCGAACGTGGCCGGTGGGTAACCTCATGCTATTGGCAAGGTAGCTGTGGTCCCTGATCGATTTGACATGACCAGTATCCGAGGTGATGAAGAAAGATTTGGCGGTGCTCTACGCAACAGGGATGTGCGTCAATGATGTCGGTATGGCCTTCAAGCAATTGAGTGGCATTTCAATTCACCCGCGTACTTTTCACAGACCACGTACTCGCTTCGACCGATGTGAAAGGTTTTCCAATTGTGGCTTCCAAGACATCCAAGGCTCTTTCTGGTTATATTGGTAGGACTGAACTACGCTATGTATTGGGTTCGTGTTTACTTTCTGCGGTAGTCTGATCT
>JBBPTY010000855.1:0-13107 GCA_038094335.1 Tylopilus aff. striatulus | reverse complement strand
CCGGCGTCTTCTGCCAGTCCATGGCACTGTTTATATATTCATTTGGGTGAGAACAAAAAGACCGGAGGTTACTTATCACCGATCGTAGCACCATAAATTAACTGTGCCACATGAGAGTGTGCCGTTACACCCATGTCAATGTCATGCCTGACCGGTTGTGAGCGCTTGGACAGCCGTGAGGCTCATCTGCAAATCCAGGGACTCATACTGCCATCTCACTGTACCATAGCTCGCGTGCATTCGTTCGTTGGGAATGGGTGGTATTCTAAAGTTGGTGGTGCCACCAATGTCATTTGTGGACACGTGCCTCTATGCTTTCTCGCTCAGGCATGCCAGTGTATACAAGTGGTACACGCCGCGGTCGACTCTGAACATGCAGGACTTGCCCAAGGACTACGCACTTTCATGAGCCGGAGTTCAGCGGATGACGAACTTTGCCGGTAGGATGTCTATATGTCTGTCCTCGGCCTACATTCCCATCCACGTTGAACATCATCATTGCCCACTTCGCCCATTCGAGGCTATCCGAGGTGCTGCGCAATCCGCTCGATGACAATGTGGTGACAGCGGTGATCCAATTTTCCAATCTCCGGAGAACCCTACTCATTCAATGGTGAGTGGCAATCAAACTGCTTCTCGGGGTCCGCTCGTGCGCCTGGGAACGTTTCACCTTTCACTTCTCGTTTGTTCTTGCACAGGTTGTTGAATCAACCCTAGTTCGGCCGCTGCCCGTCACTCCAGCCCCATTCACCCGCCGGTTGCTGAGGTGAGCGTCATTTTTGGAAGCAGTGATGAAAGCCTGGTACGAGCATTCCTTTTTTCCGTACGAGATATGCCTTGCGCAATCCATACTTTTAGGTGTGAGGTCGTGCCACTGTGTGTGGGGGAGAGCTGACCTATATCTTTTTCATGCGTGGATTTCCTTTGTGGTTTTTGATCATGACACGGGCCTCACGGGCGCCAGAGTACATATGAAGCCATCGGTGGTACTGTATTCGCCTTGGATAAAGAAGACTAGCTCATCGGCAGACTATGATAGGAGATATCTCGCCCTTGCCTTCTCGTTTATGGCATAGGTTGTTGAATCAGCTCTAGTTCAAACGCTGCGAGTTACACCAGTGGTCAGTGACCCAACGGACCCTCGTTTTGACCAGTGCCCGGCCAGGCCCTAGTTGGCGTCCTCGAGGGTGGCCCAGTTTCGCATCTCCAAAATATCTGGAACTAATACAAGCTTTATCCACCATCACCGACGACATCATACCACTTGGTGTCAATTCTATCTTCCGAACCACGCCTCTCTGTCCATACTGCTCTCGTATCAATGAGATGACATGAGTTGTCAAGGATGTACCCACCTGGCTGAGTTGAGCGAAGTTACTAGAAGCCCGACTTTAAGCCTCTACCCAGTTCCAGGTGTAACTATCGCCCTTTCCTAAATAGGGTATATTTTTTCACGATCCCGATAGCCCGAAGCTTATCGAAATATTGTCCCGAAACTTCTACTGGTGTGTGCTTGGGATTCAGAAATAACTATTGTTACCTCTTCTAGACTGGGTTCGGACCTAGTCAATCTTCAGGTTCTGGGTTGCCACACCCCTCCGGATCAGACATATATCTAAGGAGTGTCTATTCAGAAGCTGAAGTACTCTCGTAACATTACATGAAGGCCATTCGGCTTGTATTCAAGCTCAGCCGGACTGTGTCATCTGCAAGACAGAGCAGCGAGGACTGCTCTTATTGGGGACTAGGGCGTAAAAATGCACCAAAGTGGTATGGACAATATTTGGTACAAAATGCTACCAGCGATCGGTGAACTTGAAGCAAACTGCAATGCGAAGGCTAGTGTCAGCTCTAACACGCCATGGAACTAGACCAATCCCAGAAGGTATGTATTCAAAGGGTCAGCTGGGGGAAAGCACTAATTCATGCCCAGACCAGCCTTTCTAAGAGAATCACACGGTGGGTTCTGGATACTTGCTTACATACGTTCGTACTGAAGTTAGCTCTCGGAGCCGCGAATGCCATGGAACCCACTCCCGGAATGCGGCACATTGACCACCGAATGATCTCGGCCATCCACTGTACCATCAGCCAATTTCTGATTCTGGCTAAACTCCTTGTAACTTTTGGGTTGACTCCGTCCGTCATTGGGACAAAACTACTCTCCTGCCTGCGATCTTCTCGCTGTGGCAGCTACCAATATCCTCTCCTGCAAAATGTCGCAGCAGCGCGGGGCTGCGGCGTCCGAGGCAATTTTGATACCTCGAATTAACTGAAACCTTCAGATGTGGACGCATTGTTTGACATGCTCGCTGAGGTAGAAAAAGTCAGCCGACTGCGTGCACTGAAGAGTTCTAGTACAATTTCTGTTTCATTTCACGTCCCAAAGAAACCCAGACAATCTACACGACTTCTAACACCATATCAGTGCATCCAAAACGGTCGAGAGCGTTCGTTCAACGCGCAGCTATCTGTTCTTCGACCACCTTGTCGCTCTCTGCTCGCTTGACCGTCACACTCCCGTCCTGTTCAACCGCATTCACGGGCAAGAACATGATTGATAACAAAGCACTGTACCTCATTGCCAAAGTAGGCCGCATGCACAATCTTGCAAAAAAGGCCCACCTCGACGACACCCGTCAACATCTTGAGCTTAGCCAAGAGCTATGACCAGGCGATGAGAGTGTCGTGTCTGCGGAAGATGGATCGGACGCACCAGGTACGGATCCTGGACCAGGTCTCTCGAAAAGGGGGCGTCGATGACAAAGCCGCCATTGTCGGTGACGACAGGTCCAGCCTTGGCTTTAGCCATGCGGAGCGTGGCGTTGGGCGATCCGAGGTCTTGGCGTAGCGTGTGCAATACTTTGGCATACGCAAACGGAACGACCTCGATCGGCACGCCCTGCGAGAACTGGAGCGAGCGGGGACGACATGAATAATACGTCAGGAGCCAGAAAGGGTACGTACGTTCTTGCCGAGATAGGTGCTGTTTTTGCGGTAGTCGGCGACGACGATGAACCTAGAGATGGCGCGATGCGTCGGCAACGACCGAGACGTGACGAGAAAAACACCCACGTCTTGGCAGCCTCCGCGAGGACCTTTTCCCGCAATTGGCACGCGCCGCCGCCCTTGATGCAGTTGAGCAATGGGTCGACCCTGTGGGCGTTGGGTCGTCAGCCTGCGCAAGGCCAGACCACTGATAACAGCGCACTCGTCAGCACCATCGATGGTGACATCGATCGAGAGGAATTGGTCGATGTCGCCGAGGTTGAGGCGAGCGGCGATAATGAGTTCTTTGGATTGGAATCCAGTGGGGATAAAGGTTCGGTCTTTGTTGAGCTCAGGACCCTGCTGGACGATACGTTCGACGACGTAGGGGACGGTGGAGCCTGAATAGCGCGTATGAGTGTATGCGACGAGTGACGGGGGATGGGATGTGGTGGTGGTTTACCTGAGCCTATCCCGATGATCTTGGACGGGCTGTGAGCGGGTCTGGGGAGGTGTGAAGTGGGACGATACCTTATGTTCAGAGAGGATGTGTTTGTCGACAGCAGTGAAGGCGGCGAGGCGCTTGGATTGTTCGACGGCGGAGAGTTGTGACATGGCGACTGCGGGTGAAGTCGATCTCCGGGATGACCGAGGAGGCGAAGCACTGACCGGTTGCGTGGATTCTTTGAGGGGTTAGTTATATCCATGTGTTCGTGGAGGAACTCACGAGGGGTGTCGCTTGGTGAGACGAACTCGGAGCGTCCGCACCGCTTCTCTCCTCACCACCGACAACATGAGAGCTATTAAAGGTGCGCCATCCACGCCTCGCCCCAACGTGACACCGACGACCACACACCGCCAGGCGTGCTTCTCACTTGGTACGTTCAAAGACACGGGTCCAGGACAACTTCGTCATGTTCTTCCCCAGCGACTCTGCTGTGAAACAAATCCTAATGACGATGAACGAAAAACAACCGTTTGTGATAGAGGACTTGGACGAGTACCACATCATCATCAAGGCGGACGAAGAGTACAGAGTACGGAAAGAACTCGAGGCTGAGGTACGGACGCATCTTCTTTAGACACACAAGTCCTGCATTCCCAACGCCCTCCAGCTTGAAAAGAACACGTACAGCCTAGAGGCGGGTCAGTGACGAACGGAGCCGCGCTCCCAGTGGTTCAACCGTTGTGCCCGTACGTTACCTTGAGCCCAACATCATGTCCACTACGTCGCCAGGCTTT
Source organism: Tylopilus aff. striatulus (assembly GCA_038094335.1). Lineage (NCBI taxonomy): Eukaryota > Fungi > Basidiomycota > Agaricomycetes > Boletales > Boletaceae > Tylopilus > Tylopilus aff. striatulus. The sequence continues at coordinate 8,877 of JBBPTY010000855.1, read as the reverse complement.
TCCCTGGCAAAACCATCGTGCCTTTTGACTGCAGCCGATCAACGGACGCGAATACCGCGGCCGTGCTAAGACCCATTAAGCCTCATGGGGTTCCATCAGAAACAAGAAAAGGTCGAGTTTCAAAGTGACACGACAGAGGTGCATACTTCTTGACGTCTCCACTCCTCTCACGCCAGCACTCTCTCGCTCGTCGGAACGACCATGGGCGATCCTGTCATGGGTCTAACAAGTACGGCTCGATGCTCGCTATCGCCAACTATATGCTCACATTATCCAAAGTTGCCACCGCCGTTCTTGATAGCGTGGTCCTGCCCGTGTTCATTTGCAGGATGTGGATACGCATCATGATGCGGCGCGTGGGCTGGGAAGACATCTGGGCCATCGTCGCGTTTGCATGTGGCATCCTCAATGTCGTCAGTAATTGGATGTTGCTCGTAGCGCGTGCGCAAACTCGCCTTTTCCTTCTGCCCCTGCTCATGAACCCTCCAGCCACTGACTATCCGCCCGAGATACTCTTATGGATATACACAATCTCGTTCATTTGTCTCCTCTGGTGCGTCGCCGCCGCGCGACCACTTTGTCTTTACATGACCCCACGTTCAACCATCCACAGGACCGTCCGCATCAGCATCATCCTGTCCATCATCCGCATCATACCGGCCAGGGCGCACCTCCACACATGGGGTCTCTTTATCATCATCTTTTTTTGTCTCGCCTGGGCCGCGTTCTTCGTGCAAAGTATGATCGCATGTATCTACACGTTCCGCAAGCCCGTCTCGGCTCCCGATATGAAGCGCACCCTTGTAGGCTCGCTGAATATTTCCGAGATGATTGGTGCGTCCCCCGCGTCCCACGTCGCGTGTTCATACTCACTCGCGCAGTGGGATCTGTCGGCGACCTCCTGACGGTCATCTATCCTTTGTGCGTTCTCCACCGCATCTGCCTCCCGCGCAAACACCTCCGCCTTCTCCGGCTTCTCTTCATTGCCAACCTCGTCGCCCAAGTGGCCTGCATTCTGCGCATCGCATGTCAAATCGCGAGCGCGCTCGTCCGCTGGATGCTGTTCGCCACAAATCTGCAGGTGCGTCTCCCCCCCTCCCCCTCCCTTCTTCTCGGGCGAGGACGTGGGCTGACGGACGACGGACGACAAAGGTCGCGATGTGTATACTCGTGTGTAATCTGCTCGTGGTTACCACGTACCTGTACCGCATACTGGGTTATAACGAGCACGACTCGGGCGAGAAGTCGACGACGTGCCACGATCGGGAGGGGCGGCCGACGACGGCGTCGTCCCACGTGATGGCCTTGACGACGATCGAGCTCTATTTCTCGACGCATGCGAGCGATAGCCAGGATGGGTTTATCCCGAGCGAGGACGAGGGTGTGTCTATGCCTGCGTGTTTTTCATAGCCCTGGTCTCTCTGGGCCCGGATGGCTCACGGATATGTCTAGGGACGCTCGAAAGACGGACATGACGCATTTGTATAGAATCAAACGGACTTGCATACCAACTGCGTAGATATTGTAGATGCTTTTTCAGTACACATTTACAAGCGCTCTCCTTTATTTGGCGCACATATCTTATCATTATCTGCTTGCTTTGTGACTGTCATCATCGCCCGGATCCGATCATGCATCTCGCCCCAGAACACGTACGCGACATCGTCACCAGCAACGACGGGAACCAACACGTCCACGTCGCCGAGATCGTCGAGATCAAACGTACCAGCTACAGGCAAGCCTACATCACGCCTCCGTCTCTCAGCTCACCAATCGTTCCGAGCGCACAGCTACACCCCGTCCTGGATGTTCTACCACGTCACCCTCACCGACGCCGACAAGATCCTATCTCCTCCTGGCCGCCCCGCCCCCGGTTTCCCAGCTACCCACAACCACCTTACCCGGGCCGATCACCCTCGCGACGCTATCGATCCTACTCGCCCGTATCCTCGACGCCACTACCATCCCCGTCCCCCGGCCCGTCGCCGCACACGCCCCCCCAGACGCCGAGACCGGCGCCGCCTGGCTCCTCCTCCGCCTCCCGACGGCGGACCTGCCCACAGCGTCCCTCGCCGCGGTGCGCGCCGACCTCTCGCACGCTCAGCTGACCCAGGTCCAACACCAACTCGGCACACACCTCCGCGCGCTCCATGACATCACGCACGACGTCTTTGGCGTGCCGGGAGACGACCCGCCAGACCCACCCGCGATGCCCACGCTCGCTGCGCTCCTCACCGCGGCGAACCAGCCCGGTGCGGAACCAGACGCGGATGCAGAGGCAGAGGCGATGATCCCGTATAGCTGGCAAGACACGTTCGTGCGCCGTCTCGAGGACCTCGTCGACCGGGTGTGTGGCCGTCCGGAGGTGGGCGTGGACGTGGATGCACTGCGGGGGGCGCTGTGCCGTGCGATCGGGTCGTTTTTATTCGAAGACGTGGAGATACCGCGGTTGGTGTGGGTCGTGGGGTGCGAGGAGGACGTGATCGTGTCCATGAAGGCGAATGGCACGGCTGTGGACGCGGAGGTCGCGTATATTATGCCGACGTTCGGACATGCGCTGTGGGGAGATCCGTTGATGGAGGCGTGGTTTATGGCGCCGGGGCCTGCGGCAGCGATAGATGAAGGATATTTTGAAGCAGAGAAGGATGGTACGTTGATCGTGTTTGCGCGACAAAAGACGAAGAGGACGTGGTACACGGTATACTTGGCATTGCTGATCTTGGTAGAGGGGGGAGAGAAAACAGGAAGGGAGAGAGACACGATGCGATGGGCCAAGAACATCTTGCCCGAATGTGTCGAGATTCTAAAGCAGGCGCCATGTTATTAGAACCTACAGCATCCGAGTTTAGGACATACCAGTCAACGTTCTGCAGGCTCCATGTCAGCGTCAGCAGGAGGGGATTGACCATCGTCTCCGGCAAGCTCGCCCTCGACGACTTCTTCTTCGTCGCTGCTCTGACCCTCGACATCCGCAATGTCGTTAACGTCCTGGGCGTGCATGTGTTGCTGGCGCGTGCGTGGGTCCCACTCGAGTTCTTCTGGTTCCGGTTCTTCGACCTCGACCCGCTGTTTCCAGTCAAACTTGTCCTTGAGCATGAGCACAGCACGGACAGCACGCTGGACACGCCGGTCGTGAGCCTCGCGGATCTCGGCACACTCGCGGAGGACGTCATCGTGTGTCACGCGCTGCCTGAGAGTGGGTACAAACGGGGACGGGGACGGGGCAGGGGGCTGCGCGTCGAGGGCATCGGTGGCGATCGCGCCGCGGGTGGACATGCACTCTGCGAGACGACGGACGGTGGCGGATTCGATGCGGAGGACGTCAGTGGTCTGTTGGTTGCGGAGGAGGGGGATGAGGTCGTTGTCGAGCTGGTGGTCGGAGAGGAGCGTGCCCGGGTAGAGGGCGATGTGTTCGTAGTTGGTGCTGCCCTGGAGCGAGGCGTAGAAGGAGGTGGTCTGGGAGAGGATGACGTTGTATTTAGAGAGGAGATCTGGCCATGGCTGGATGAAGGGCAGGCCGTTGTTGTCGACGGCGCGGCCGAGGGCGTGGATCGAGTCGATGATCTGCGACGCTTTGAACCTGAGCGACTCGAGCTGTGCGACGGGTAACATAGAAAGGAGTCCTGTCACGCTGCGTGACATGTAAAAGTTGCACTTGAGCCCCTCGTCGACATCGTACGACCATGCTCGCCGCGCTCTTCTCTGCCCGCCTCCTCTTCTCCCCGACCCGCCCTGCCACGGCGGCCCTCGCGACGCGTCGTTTACTCTTCACCACACCCCAGCTCGCCTTGGCCGCCGCGAAAACAGCACCCGCAAAGAAAACCGTCGCAAACGGGGCCACCCCCGCCAAACGAGGCAGACCGCCTGCAAAGGCGACCGATGCGAAAAAGAAGCACCCCAAAGAGGAGACCCAGCGAGGTACGTCGTCCGACTTCGCTTCTGTCACGACCCGATACAACCCACCCCCCCTCTCCCCTTTTTTCAGTCCGCATCCCGCAGGCGCTCAAACCGCCCAAACGTGCGCCGGGCCCCTACTGCCTCTTTTACCAGTCTTGGATCAAGAAGCAGGAAAAGCCACGCTCGTTGGAAGACTGTCAGCAGCTCTCCAGGCGTGCCGGCGAAATTTGGAGGGGATACACCATGGTTGAGAAACAGGTACGTCAGCCCCATCGCGCACCCGCACTACTCGACCTCACCGCGCTATGCAGTCTTTCTACGACGAGAACGAAGTGAGAAAAGCCCAGGCCAAGGAAGCGATAGACGAATTCTACCGCAATACATCCGCCTCGCAATTGAAGCAGCTCAACAGGATACGCACAGCACAGGGAAAACAAAAGTTCCATTCTACAAAGAAGCATGGTGTCCCCCCGACTTCTTTTATCTTGTATGTTGTGCTTGCTCGATGGACGTCTTGCACCAGGGGCTCATTGGCGTGTTTGTCTAGTTTTTCAAACGAGTTCCGCAATAGCGTAGAGGGGCAGGCTGTCATCAGTGCCACGAATCCAGAAAAGACGCTCCCAGTTCGGGCCATCATCGCCGCTGCAGGCCGTTGGAGACACATGTCTGACGAGGAAAAGCAGGCAGGTTGCTTCACGCCACTGCAGCACAATGTATTGATCATGTCTACAGCCTTATGTCGAGAAATATGAGAAAGCGAAACAGGAGTTGAACGCCCAACTTGCCGAACGCACCGAATCGTGAATGACAGACTGGCGGGATCTATGCGGTCTCTTTGCGCTTTCATTTTCCGTGGCAATTTATCTTACTTTTGGCATGGTGTATTATTATTCTAGTCATCGCAGTGAAGCCTCGTGTCATTTCATACAATCCGAGCAAACGCAATCTATACCGTCATTGTCATGGTCTGAACAATTATAAACACTTAGATGCCATAGCCTCATTCAAGCAGAAGTCAATGCGGTTTTCCAATTAGGAACACTAACAACTATAGCCTCTCTTGGCACCTGTGTGAGGTTCTGTTGCACCAATGTTCTCGCTCCGATGTGGTCTGTTTACAGTTGGTCTATAGCAAGTTGTTGAGTAAGGTTATGCGGAACAGGCATGACTCATCACTTCTAACAACCCAGGTCTTCCCTCCGTCTTCCCAAATATCATCAAACTACGCCAGGTTAGTCAGATGCAGACTCACCGGGATGACGCCGAGAATCATCCTGATTTAATGTACACTGCCAACTCACCACATGAACTTGGCTCAACCTGCAATGGTGGATGAAAGCATAAGAGACGCCCGGTTCTTTTCTCCATCGCATCCTTCCAGTTTGTTACTGTTGTTTTCAGTGAGGTTGGTGCTGTGGGAAAATCATATGTAAAATCATTCTCATTCTTGGTTGCCTGATATCTCTTCAACACTCACTTGGAATTTGACAGAATTGACACCAATTGACTCAGAAAACCCAGGAGAACATGTTCCAAGTGCACTGAGGGCAAAAAATGAAGGTTTGAAAAATTTTGTTTTTGGCATTCTTGGCATTTGGGGACCTAGTGAGTTTTGATGCCTGTGATCTATTCTAGTGCTCAGAATGCTGTTGTAGTCATGCCAAGAGGTCACCAGACAAGTCCTGAAACTCAATGGGCCATTGTGTGGCTCTCCAGATTTCTTGATCATGAAAGATTGTGATGTGCCTATACAATTGATTCAGCAAATTCTTATCCATTTTCATGAGCATGGGACTGTCCCCAACACAGGCATGGATGAGGAAAACTCTGAGAAAGTAGAGTGAGTAGGAAATCAGCATTTCCATGATGTTGATGCTGAGGTACATTCCATTCATTGTACAAGCATGTATAGACTAACATACCAATGAATTTTACAATACAGTTTCTTATGGGAACAGTTCAGAAGCAGCTGGATCTCTACCTGGACAAACTACAAGAGATCCTAATGGTCCACAGTGTTGAATACTCTGTAGTCACTGTTATATTGGTAGTAAGTAAGTACACACCTGTTGAATACTCTGTAGTCACTAAGGAACTAAAGGTAGACTAGGTGCGATGTAAGTAGTGCTTAGGTAAGCAGAAAATGCGTAGGTAATCAAAGTAATTCCAACACACAGTGGTGTCAAAGTATCTTGTGCAACAATGTGGAGGACTTTCCAATGGGCAGGTTTTACAATGAAAAAGGTGAGTTCTTTGCTACATATATATATTGATCACCACTGATGTTCACTCTCTAGATTACTTGTGTTGTGGCAGAGCAATCCACTCAAAAGTGGCTGGAGTATACTACTTGGATTGGAAACTACTCAGCAGAACAACTTGTCTTCATTGACAAGAGTTCCATTGACTGCTGAGCAACATATTGTGGACATGCCTGGTCCATTTGAGGAACTCAAGCACAATGCAAGGCATTTTTTGTTCATGGTCACTGGTAAGAGTTTTTTTGAAGTGTTATGGTTGCTACCACAACTGATCAACTTTTAGATTTTCTGTTCTTCCTGTGCTCTCCCTCCATGATGGTATATTGCACTGTAGTATAGTCAAGGGGTTGTTCTTCACAGAAAGTTTCATGCAATTCATTATGAAGCTTTTAGACCAAATGCAACCTTTTCCTGCTGCTAACTCTGTCAGAGTAATGGACAACTGTCAGATCCACAAGCATCCTGACATCATAGATCTTATTCACTCAAGGTGTGTCCTTTTTTGTTTGGTATTTTATTTATAACCTGATAACTTTGGTAGGGGCATGCAATGCCATTCTTACTGCCATATTCTCTGGATCTCAACTCTATTGAGTTTGTGTTTTCAGTGATGAAGTACCACCTCTGCAGGAATGGAGCTTATACTCGGATGGCCATGACTAAGATGCCAGATCATGAGGTATACATGACACTGCTCAGAGCACTCTATAACATCACACCTGAGGATGCTTATGGATGGTACTCATGTAGAACTGTAGAATACTATATAGTCACTAAGGAACTAAAAGTAAACTATGGTGGGATGTAAGTAGTGCTTATGTAATACAGTGGCTGTACTACCACACAACATTTGTTAATGTCAAGTATTCAACAACTCACACTATGGATACATCTGATGTGTTTCTATATGTATCTATACTTCCCAGTCATATGAATGTCTAGTTGTGTGTACTGCCTTGCCAGTCATTGTAAATTCAAGTTTGTGCTACATACATCAACCAGTTCAGTACATTGGCACACATTGCAACCATGCTCTGACTGGCACACAAACATTGTGCCATATTGCAAGTTGCTCAAAATTTTCCATTTAACCCAATGCACTCCAAGAAATGCAAGAAAGCTGGTTCTTCACCTAGTCATCAACATGTTCAGCCTTCAGCTTGTGTTACAACTAGTAGAAAAGGTGCATTTTCATTTGTTCCCATCCTTGAATTTCATTCAAATACTACAGGGAATTAGGAGCTGCTCAGGCTGTCATAGTTGCAAGATTCACTGTGTTATCAAACCTGATACCATCAAGTGCAACAAGTGCATTGAATATGATGAAGAGTGCATCATTCAAGAGAGCTCTACTTGTGCTTGTAGCCAGAGTGTCCCTCCATCCCAAATCAATCTCAAAAGTGAACCTATGGTACATCCAAAGTGATGAGCTGGCTGTGCTCTCCCATCCTCACCTTCACCCATAACACAGATGTCAAGCCAGTCTGAAGTACCACTGGGCAAACACCACAATACTCACAACACTTGCACAGCCTCTCAGTTGACCTACTGTAGAAGCTGGAAGCTCACTATGGTTGCAATGAGAGAGATTGGGAGGTTTTGTTTACAGGTATTCTAGGTTGTCCCAAGCAAGTCCTGAGCAAGTCCCAAGCCCCTGTCATCCATCTAAGTCAGCCAAGTAAACCTGGTCTAGTCGGCCAAGCCTAAACCAACTTTTGATACATCCTCTAGAGTTCAATTTGAAGATTCAGACATATTCTTTCATGTGATTAAGATTATTTCACTTAATTTCACTCTATAGTATAGGACCTGAACTTGGATGCATTGGCTGATTGGACTGGTCACACAGCTGAGTAGTCAAGGTTCTAACACAGTTGGTTTTACCCCTGGAGACAATTGGGCTCTATTCTATTAGTTTGTTCTTGTCAGATTTGACTCAGATCAGTTAACCATTAGTATTCCCTTGACATCACAGGCCTATTCTATGACTTGGGGCCTCATGACTGTTATTTACTTGACACTTTTGACATTTTCAGTCTCAGGTATGCCCAGACTATAAAATATGTACTCCAGTACTTGAAAAACATCTTTCTACTCCTTCAGAAAAGTAAAAGAAGGTCACCCATAGTCTCTAGGGAGCTGCTGAGGTTGTTCTTAGTCACTATCTCTTCTATCTTTCACCTGGAAAAGTCACCTATCTTTTGCTATCTTCACCTGGAGGTCCCCAGGGAAGATCTTTTCTTACCCTCTACTGTCGTTCTAGTCACCCCTTCACACAACTACCTTCCTGGAACCCCTTTAGGAACAAGATTTGCTCACTCCCTTCTTTTCTTCTGTTGATCCTTGACACCAGTCTTGGTTGTTGGCCCCTTACTCATCAAGAGTCATTTATCATTTCTTACACCACAATACTCCCAACTCAAAACAGCAACATTATTCGGCTTCATGAGACCCAGAGCCTCATGCCCAGTGACACATACCACCTACTGCTCTTGAGGCTGTTTCTGAGCTTAATGAATTGTTTATTGGTGCCAACAACTTCAATGAGACAGATATATCCATGGTCCCTGATGTGAATGAGGTCCTTAGCATACTCACCAGTACTGATAATCAAATGGATCTCATATTGGATTTTAATATGGGAGTAGACAAGTTTGAGGAGGAGAGTTAGGACATTGATGAGGAGGGTGAGCTTGAAATCAATTCTACTGACAAAGAC
>JBBPTY010000854.1:0-13110 GCA_038094335.1 Tylopilus aff. striatulus | reverse complement strand
ACGCGAGCGTGTCTGGGACGACCTTCCCCGTTTTACAGTATGGCCAGTTGTTTATTGATCGTTGCGTTGCAGTTTTTGCGATAGCCCTAGACTCAGTTAGTCTCCCTCAACCTTTTTCATCCGACCTTGCCCACCAATTATATCGATGATCAGCGGGCTGCTGTAAAGCCTCCCGGAATCATGCCACGTACATTGTGGAGCGATTCGAAGAGTGGCTACCACCTCTTACCTATGTGGACAATTTACGCCACATCAACACCAAAGACATGCCACGTGGTCCTTTGCCTCGTTCCCCCGCTCTTTTCTCAGCGCTTGCTGCGATATCGTCTTGGAAGTGGCTCCGGTTCGTTTGTCTTATCATTCTCACTCGCCCAGACGAAATGTCGAGTGTCGTGGTGCACGCCGGTTGGGAGAGCAACACACTGTCCTTTGTTCAGACATACGTTTACCTTGGTATGGCTGACGGCGTAATGGCGGGCCTGATGGGTGTCGCCATCCTTATCAACGCGCTGCAAGTGTTTTGAACCAAGTCTACTGTGGTCGACACCGCTCGTGGTGACAGGAACCCTATCATCTCGAGCGATGTGTTTTATTACAGCTCGGGCGCGTATGGATGTGAGTCTCCGACCAACCTGCTCGGTACCTGCGCGCTCATCCAACAAGACCTTAGGAATGGCACGCCCCCCCAAGTCATATCCATGCGTTCGATTGGTCGACACCAAGCCAGGTGCTGCCCACCATCTTGTACTTTACCCTCCTCGCATCGGGCCAAAGCGCCTCGACCATCGGTACAGTGAGTGCACAATGCATCTCAGAGGTGTTTTTGCATTAGATAGTATTGGCAATCGCTCGTTCGCTATCCGGTTGACATATATTGATAGGGGCGTTTGCCCGTGAGCCTACGCTGCACTACCTGATCACGCACCCTCGGGGTTGCTTCCTCTGTCATTGTCACATGCGTCGTGGGCGAACGGAGGATCAACACATTGTTGGTAGCAATGCAGGTCGTCCTGCCATGTGCCTCATTTATCTGACGTCGTTGACGCGCGTTATAACCGTCAAAGCGTGTGCCGCAGGGGCCGTGGTGAACAAAGTCGACTTTAGCTGTGACAGGATGGTCACGGTCTTTGGGTACATAACGCGTCTTGTCATCCTCGCCACCAACGTCTACGTGTTGGCAACGTCGTAAGTAAAAACAGACCTAGATTTCGGGGGATAATTGACACCCCTGATAACACTCGCCAAAGGCATACTTATGTACGCCGGCCGTCGCTGCTGCTGCGCCGACGGGATTCGACTCGGTGGCCTGGGCTTATCAGCCTCTGCCTGCCTGTCGTAAATGCCCGGCCTCTTTTTTGCTGCCACGAGGGCTTTATTGCGCTGTATGAAAATGCGTCATCAATTCAGCGATCACCGTCAATCCTCGGTATGACACGAAACCCTGGCCCGTGGCTGAAATGCACCGGCACACCTGGAGCTGTCCACATAGTCTGCTTTACCAGTTACATAATCCGAAACTGATCCGAAGGTGTTCCGAGTCGGTCCCCATACCGCAACCGCACTTCGACAGCTCAATTCCACCTTGACATAGTACCACAAGAAAAAATTCAAGTTTTGAAGATCCCAATCACCGAGCACTTCCATTTCGTGGAGATTTCCTTTCAAGCCTATGTAAAACCAAAATCCTGGGCAACTTGGGTCGGTACTGTGACGAGTCCAGGTATATTTCAGAACACGATAGTGTCTGCTTACAATGTGATAACCTATTTAATACAAGTAGCGGAACCCCTTTCGACGCCGCATGGCCTCCTCGAACGAAATACCTTCCAACCTGGCCGCCTCTTCGATCCGCTCCTTCTCGGGTCCTTCTATGAGCGCCCGTTCCTCCCTATCCATCCGTTTGTTCTCGCGGATCAACATTTGGCGCATGACTGGCCACATATCAGCCATAGACCCAAACATAGACGCATCGACGTACTCAAACCCAAGATGGTCGAAACAACCAGACTGCAAATCGAGATGATCATGGACTTGTGGTATTTCGGACCCCACCTCGATGCCCATATATATGATCCCGCCCTAAGTGGCTGTCGTTACCCCATGCTCCGAGGTGCAATGACGGACATACATGTTCCCAAGGTTGCCTACGCCATTGACCATACCTATCGCTACTGACCTCTTCGCAGGCGGACGCGGAATTGCGTTCGACACCCAATTCAACGTCAGCGCAAAGCCTTCCGGACATGTATCAGGACCTCGCCAAAGTGGTATGCACACGTCTGCACGTACCACAATAACCCGTGGCCATGAGGAAGAGCGAAAAATACCGCCCTCCAGTGGACATGGTGCATAGAGCAATAATGTATCCAATGATGATCGCCCACCACCAGACGGCCATGTGGAAAAAGCGCTCCCCGGTCCGATCTAAATGTGTTACGAATCAACGGTGAATGTCGACAAGAAGGGCGGATGCCACTTGCCGCAATGCCATGCGTTGATGACACAACATATTGATGCGAACACCCATGGCGGTCTGTTCCCAAATGGATGAATACGGAGTCACAAGGATGTCCCCATACTCACGCAGACATCAAAAGGGTAATGGTCGTGTTATACCCAAGGGTTGCAGTTAAGCTGGGAAAGTGGATTACTGCCATACACGACGCAGGCACCAACGACTTACGTCGGGAAGAAGTTGATAAAGCTCAACCCTATGAGCTGGGTACAAGCCATGAGCATGAAGATCCAGACTTTGATATCGCGAATCGCGAGTTTGAAGCCATCGAAAATGCTATTGGACACGGTCGAACGCCGGACATTTTTGCAAGTGAAAGAGTATATATTATAAGCAAAGACTACTTCAGCTTGAAAATCTGGCACCCACGTTGCGTCGGAAGAATCTTGGTCAGCTTCCGCGGCATCTTCTGCCAGTCTTGCTTGTGCCAAGCGGCGTTCTGCTGGAGACATCCATCGCGTGTTATGGGGCTGAGGTACAACAAGTCGGTCAATTATATAATTAGTCAGCTCAGGTGGTGTTCCACACTCACCAGGTCTGGGAGGAGCCACCTGGATAAGAAAGTGATTAAGTTACGGCTGACCTTGTCCGAGCCTGAAAGATGGAGGACGCACATGGTCATGAATCCGAGAAACATTGTGATAGCACCCTGCAATCAAGTCGATATATCACATCAATAACGCCGGCGCAGCGTCAGAAGACCAAATACTACTTCGATATAGAACAACCTTGGGAGTTGGGACATCAATAAGTCAGGGACATTATTCGTAAGGTTCCAACACTCACCATCGCCATGCGGCAATACCGAGCTTCCCCTGCATGCCCGATAGGATTCCAGCCGCTATGAACTGTTGTAAGATGTGAGTCGTGAATCCACTTGCATAAATATACAACATACGCTACCAAATGCATTGGATATTAATAGACCGACGTAGAAAACGGCTGCACGCAGTGCCAATTCCTATGCATGCATATGTATGAAGGAGGGAGGGAAAAACAAACATGGGTCTACCTTTCTAGTATACCATCTCGACAATAGGTAGAACGACCCAGGGTAAAAAGCCGCCTATCGGAGCAATGTGAATGACTATAACATACATCTATGGTCACCCTTACCTCGGGGAGTCCAATAAACACTCGGCAAACCATGATTCCAGCAAAGTTTTTCGTGATCTGCGGCGGATTTGAGTGAGGCATGGTTTGCAAAGAAAAGATAGAGGACACCAACACCGGTCAACGTGCTTGTTAAACCCCAAGCCACGACACAGGCACCAATATAAATCGACGGTCTTTTGCATTAGGCGGGCTCTGTCAGGTCATACGGCGACAGGCGTAATGCATGACAAACAGACCTTGTGATATAACCTAGGATCTGAGTTGACCTTGAACACAAAGAAATGGAAATGGGAGACCACTAGACGCACCATGTTGGACGGGATCTGTGCCGGGCAATATGTTGCATACAGAATTGCAAGAATTGATGCATATTGCACGTCTATGCCAGGATCGGAATGAACTCATCACGGGCAAGGAGCCAAAATTTAAATACCTGATATCCCGAGGTCCGATTCCAAACCCTGCAGCCTAGCTGCGGTGATCGCCACACGCTAGTCGCCCAAGAAACGTTGAAAATCTTCGCCGGGACGGGGAGAGCAAACTTACGTCGATATAGTTCATCACATAGATGACGACAACAGTAGGCATCAATCTCGTGTCAAGCCTGCGTAAGAGATTACGTTCTGCAGCCTTTCTATTCTCCACTGTCATAAGGACGAAGTCGTCATCCTTTTCGTCATGCACAACGACCACGTTTTCCGTGATTGACTCGGATTTCTTCTCGTCCAGTGGCATCGCCATTTTGTGAGAGGTGAGACAGAAGAGCGAATGTGGAGATCAAATGAATTACGGCGTGCTAAGCCATACTCATATATGAAGTACACACGAAGCGGAGCGCGAACTCATGACCCAACCCTCTGAGTGAGTATGGAAGGCAAAGTTCAAGTCCCCAGAGTGTTGGGGATCCTTAAGTCCTTGACCAGTTTCGATTGTTGTTCCGTAAGCACAGGCCCATGGATCATCTATTTTCCATGCGAGCATCAGCATTCATCTCAGGTGAGGGAATCAGTGTTCCTGAGGGCATACCCTTCACGTAAAGTAGTGATTAGGAAATGTCATCCAATTAGCAAATTCAATAAATTCAGTTCACCACTCACGACGCGCGTGACCTGCAGAAATGCCAAGACGATGCAACGATGAACATAGTCGTGTCCTTACGAGGCTTTCAAGCACGCTGTAGAGGATCCAATCTATGGGAACACGCACCAAGCTCCCGCCAATCTCGGGTAGACGGTGGTGATCATCTCACGACGCTCGAATTTCGCAGAACTACAGTCAATGGCCGCGGATTTCCTCTTCGAGTGTGCTACGGCTGAAGGAAATGGCTTCTCGCCCTGTGGGGTAGAGCTGCCCGTATGTCATCTGATGTAAACATCAACCCCTGCATATCACGCGAGATGTCAGGCCCCATTGTACCTTGGCCGGTCCGGCCAGGTACGTTTGTGTTAGAGCTAGACGACAATACGCTACTCTGTTTCTCACCGAATGGTTGAGAAGGAGAGCGGGTGGGATTATTAAATAGATGATGAGATGGAATGCTATCTCGGCGTACAGCGCGTGCGCCAGCAGTTCGTACGTGCATGGAACAGGGACGTGTCTTTCTGAGATATGGAGGGAACAACCTCGGGCTAGTCCGCGGAAAATCGATGGAAAAACCAGTTGGGAGAGTGAAACCGGTGATATTTTATATTGCCACCACATCCACAAGCACTTTCAGCGAAGCTCCTGCTATGTTATGAAGAAGTGGGAGAGAACAAGGATACGCACTATGTCCAAAGTCTTGACTAGTTCACCGGGTGTATGGGATTGTACACTCAAGCCATCAGTACAAGTAACGGAAACCTTTCCTACGTCTCACCGCCTCCTCAAATGTGATTCCCTCCAACTTGGCCGCTTCTTCAATCCGCTCACGTTCAGGCCCGTGCATTAAATCCATCTCCTCATGTTCCATCCGTCCGTTCTCCCTCATGAGAATTAAGCGCACCACTGTCCGTTAAAAAACCCGTCAGTCAAACTTGGAAAGGTGGCCAGCTGTGAATGTACACTCACGAAAACTCAGGGAACTTGCAAATGCGAGTGCACATATCGAAATGATCATCGACTGATGGTAGCCAGGTCCCCAACTCGCTTGCCAGATGTAAGAGCCCGCTCTGTGAGGGTGTCAGACACCACACACCCTAACGCTAGGACGGGACGCACAGACTCCCTAAGTTCCCGAACCCATTCACGAGCCCTATCGCAGCGGATCGTTTTGCAGGTGGTCGAGGGATGGCGTTGGCGACCCACACCAACGTCAGTGTAAAACCTACGTATAAACTTATAGTCAAAAAGAAGAGCGACAGGATAGGAGGCACATACCGCAATATCCAGTCGTCATAAGGAACATCGAGAAATACCTCCCGGCAGTCTTCAATGTGCATAGAGAGATGATGTAACCGACGATGACAACCCACCACCACCCAGTTTGGTGGAAGAACCGCTCGCCGGTAGTGTCTGCACAACTCCGTTGACTCAGTACAATACCGAGTGATGCTGCTTACCAGCATGCCGAGCATTGATGATGGTCATAATGGCTGCAAAGACCCAGGGTGGACTGCAGAACCGCAGCTCGTGAGTTTGGACAAACTGCCCAAGAACAGGGCGTCACAATACATACGCTGTCATCAATAAAGCAACTGTTGTCGAGTAGCCGAGAGTTGCAGCCAGCCTGAACGCAAAAGCATTTATGGGCTAGATCAAAACACCCTCACTCGCAAGATGACTTACGTGGGGAAGAAGTTGACGAAACTGAGTCCCAACAATTGAGATGAGCTCATGAGCATGAAGATTAAAACTTTGGGATCTTTCAGCGCCAACTTTAGGCCAACGAAGACTCTGCAATTCGAAATCACTTATTTGGCATTCTGAGGGCATTAATGTGGGATGACCTACGATTCTTCTGCAGAATCCTTGTCGGCTTCCCCAGCATCTTCTGCCAACCGGACTTGTGCAAGATGTCTCTCTGGATCACTCAACCACCTAGTGTTGTGCGGCTTTTACGGAAGAAATGTTTAGATACCTGTTGAAAGTATACCGCTGGAAGGTATGGACGTACATAATCGGGCAGTAGCCACCTAGAGTTTGTTTAACAAATCAAGTCAATCATAGAATGTTAAACGCACATGGATAGGAAGCCGATAAACATTGTTATGGCCCCTTCAATGTAAAAGACCCTGAGATAGATAATACATGCGTTGTCAAAGGGTAAGTAGCAGAATCTTACCATCGCCACGCTGCGACACCCAGTACTCCGTTCATGTTTGCAAGAATTCCCGCAGCCCACAGCTAAAATGCCACATATAAGAGAACATTCATGGACGAAACAAAGATATACGTACGCTTCCAAACGCATTCGAAATAAGAAGCCCTGCATAAAGAATAGCAGATCGCAAAGCCAGTTCCTGAGTGCAACATTGTGAGACTAGTAGTATAATACACAGTCAGAGGATCATTGACCTTTCGTGTATACCATCTTGATAGGAGATAAATGGCTCCAGGATAAAATGCCGCCTGGAATGTCGATTCTATGTCACTCATTCTCACGCCTGCAACCTCCAGGCCATCTTACCTCGGGAAGTCCAATGAAGACTCGACAGACCATGATGCCAGCGAAGTTGTGAGTTGTACCAGTGAGAGCACTCGTCATGCCCCACAGGACGACACATGTGCCAATATAAAAGGTGGGCCTAAGGAGCACTGACGCTCTACAACCTGGATAAGGTTGAGGAACACGACGAACCTCGATACATAATTCAGAGCCTCAAGGCTTGTTCAGTCACTATAACACCGAGACAACGGACCCGCCTACCATGTTCGACGGAATCTGTGAGGGGCAATAGGATGCATATAGAATCGCTACCACGGTGTCATACTGAATATCTGTCATGAAGGAAGGTCAGCAAACGACCATAAGAGAAGAATGAGAGCACACCGGATAAGCCCAGATCGGCTTGTAAGCCCTTGAGTCGAGCAGCCGTAATTGCAACGCGCTGCCAAGGCCCCATGCACGTTAACAGAATACAAATACGTATGAAGGACCATGCCAGGTGACGTACGTCAATGTAGTTCATCAAAAAGATGACGACGATGGTAGGTAGGAAGCGGAAATCAAGCTTGCGAAGGAGCCGGCGTTCTGCAGCTTCCCGTGCTTTGGGCTGCAACGCTTCTTGATCGCGGACCTTCTCACTGACTTCGGCCACATATTCCTCATAGGACTCTGTTTTCTTCTCGGGATCGATCGACATGAGGAATGTAAGAGGGAGAAGCGGTCACCGGCCCTCTCTCTACTTATTGGCTCCGTGTGACTGGAATATATGGGGAACTAGGATGGGCTATCCTTAACTTGCTTATCACCCGTGACCCTGACGAAGGCGCTTGTCCGGCCAACGTCGGGACTCCTCATGTCCACATGACCATCAGACAATGATGACGGTAGACACGGTACTGGACTTCGAGTGTTGGCGTCTTCAGTGGAGGCCGGAGGTCTGTATGAGCATAACTATGAGACTTGCGGGCCGCGCGCCGAACGTACAGAATACCTACTAGTACTGGGGCCAAGTGAGAATCGAAGTGCACTCAAGAGACCCGCGTCATTTCAAGTTGCCAGGTGTGAGGATGTGGTGCCTGTCGTGTGAAAACCCACTCTGGCCTTTGGGCTACAAATAGCAGAGGGCACACGTTCGGCATTGTGTTCTACCCTGTGACAATTCGACAATTCCATACTCGCCAGTGTCTTAGGATGTCCAAGGAGGAGATTTAGCCAAGGTTGCGGTCCGTAGCGAAATACCTCATCAATAACGTGACTCTGGCTCAAATGGAAAAGCACACCGGCGGTTTCCCACGTCACTATGACCCACTCGCCCTTGTCGCTCATGTAGGGCAGGCGTGGGGGACTATGATACATAGAATGAAACGGGTTTATATGGTGAGCATGAAAGCAAAGTGTTGTTTAAACAAGTTAAGTCCAACAGCATATATTGATACTCAAGTGAAGGATACACATCATGCAAGGCTAGATTTATTCCACACTGGAACACCCTGGCCAGCGAACTAAAAGACATCGTTTGATGTAAACTAGTAGGTATTGCTGAGTATCTCTCGAGTTACCAGGTAGCAAATCGATTTGGTGGGAGAGCATGAGGCAACCCCCGTGTGTTCCCCACTTGCTTGTAGGTGTCCTGTCCTTTGTCTCTGCAAAACACCCAGACGACGGGTTCTTGCACGTAGGTGACGAACAAGTTGAAACCCCTGCATGGTGGACATCACCTTTCGCAAGCTTACGATCAGCGCCGGCAAAAGAGTTCTATCTCACACACAAAAGGTTTTTGAACGCCGATGGTGCTGGTCTCCACGATCATTCCACGGTGTATAGTCCTGGCATGGTCGCATTTCGTAGAGATGATAATGACGATATTGACGTTAATCTAGCATTGTCTGGCGCCACCGTCTCTCCTCTTATCAACCTCCTTTCAAGTGGCAAAGGTTCCTGATGATATTTACATTGTCACCATCTCTGCGCGTGTCGTTTCTGCTTTTATCCCACTCCTAGTTTCGGACCTCGCTATACTACTTACGAATGGTAGTTCTTGACAAATTTGCTTATTCGTGTATCTATTCAAATCATATCCCGACTCGACTCAATCTATTATTCTTCGTGGAACCGACCGATAACCTGGGATCCTCACGCCCAGCACGCTTTCACCTCACAGCTGCCAGGAATCATGACACTACCAAAGATTATGATTTGCGGCGAGTCGACCCATTGAGCTTGATGTCCTTATCATGTCCTGACCGGTGGTCTCTGATCGATGATCCACAGGTAACCCCAGATGGGCTCACGATGAAATACCTGCACTGTTCGACGGAATCGCGCAGGTGATTGTATGTGTCTCATTCACGTCGACAATTAGTCTATGTTTATGGCTTCGATACAGGTAGACGATGCACCCAACCGCACCGAGTTCTTTTCCCGGTTCAAACCTGGTGGACCTTACGATGGTACCGTGGGTATCTACCGCCGCAACGTCTCCGCAGCGCGGATCGGGATCTTCGATCGTCAGCTCGTGACTGGCCTACCGGCTAGCGTGAAATGGATCGCTCACAATGGCGCAGGATACGACCTTGTCGACGTACACGCATGCAAAGAAAAGGGTGAGTGTCAATTCCCATTCCCATGGAGTCGTTCGTCACTGACCTTGTGCATGTTCAGGCATCGGTGTCTCCAACACCCCCGGCGCAGTTGACGAGGCCACCGCCACCACCGCGCTGTACCTCATCCTTTCCACTGCGCGCCACTTTTCCAAGGCAGAACGCTCGTTGCGCGAGGGGACGTGGAAGACACCCATTTCATCGGGCGATACGCACGACCTCACCGCACGCACGCTCGGCATCCTCGGGCTCGGCGGTATCGGCCTCTACCTTGCGCACCTCGTACACGCTTTCCCGATGCGCGTGCTGTACCATTCGCGCCGCCGTCGGTCGGACGTGCCAGAATGGTGCGAATACGTAGAGAGTATCGAGGCATTGTGTGCACGGTCGGACATACTGAGCGTGCACGTACCATTGCGCGAGGACACGCACGGCTTGGTCGGGGAGCGTGAGATTAGGATGATGAAGCGTGGGAGCGTGCTGGTAAACACGGCGCGTGGAGGGGTGGTGGACGAGGCGGGGATGATCCGGGCGTTGGAAGACGGACATGTGCGTTCCCTTCTTTTTGTTGATGCTGCATATTTGGGGAACACTGATGAGGGATATGACGGATCTAGTTGGCATCGGTTGGTCTGGACGTGTTCCCCGACGAACCACGGGTGAACCCCAGGCTGCTCGCGTTCCCGCAGAATACGTTGTTGCCGCACGTCGGGACGCGGTCGCAGGACACGGAGCGAAAGATGGAAGTGCGAGCGATGATGAATCTGAGGGATTTCCTACTGACTGGATCAGGCAAAGATCTCGTGCCATCGGAGATGCGACATTGATCGGACCATCGGGCCGAGCGGGCCGGGAACGTACGGCTTTCCCTGCGGAGGACCAGCTGATCTCACTCGTGGCCGCCTGTGAAAATTTGGGACAATGTAAAACGAACACGTTCACCTTGAGTACACATCCTGTTTCTGGACTTTCTCGGTGTCTACTTCCCCATATTTGCTGTCTGTTGCTTTTTGTCGCAATGGCTCAACGTCGAATCATGATCTGCGGTCAGACCTTACATGCCAGATGAGGCGAATGGTGGCGATGAAAGTGCTGATGGTCGATCGTATGTAGGTGACATCGTCTGGGCACATGAAGAAGTCAAGCAACTCTTCGATGGCCATGCAACTGTTATTGTGTGTTCTGTCCGAACACTGTCAAGCGATGTAGTCCTGATTCGCATCATAGCTCATGGATTCGCCTAACCGGGCTGATTTTCTTGCTGGTCTTAAACCGGGTGGCAAGTACGATGGCGTCGTAGGGCTTTATCGCACCAATTCTTCTGCGGATCGCATCGGCGTGTTCGACAAGGAGATCATCCGTGCGCTCGCCGAGACAAACACTCTCAAGTGGATCGCGCACAACGGGGCGGGATATGATCAGATCGATGTGACGGAATGTGCTGCCCAAGGTATTCCTCGTCATTCGTTATATCTACTCACTCGGCTGACCTGTTCGCTCCCGTCGACAGGCATCTGGGTCTCCAACACGCCCGGTGCAGTAGACGATGCCACTGCCACCACTGCGCTCTACCTTATTCTCTCCACCCTCCGCCACTTCTCCAAGGCGGAGCGCTCCCTGCACGCTGGGACGTGGAAAAACCCGATTTCCTCCGCCGACACGCACGACCTCACCACGCGCACGCTTGGCATCCTCGGGCTGGGTGGGATCGGTCTTCGCCTCGCGCACCTCGTCCATGCCTTCCCGATGCGCGTGGTGTACCACAACCGGCACCGCGACCCAGGTGCGCCCGCGTGGTGCGAGTATGTCGAGAGCCTCGAGGAACTCTGTCGGCAGTCCGACGTGTTGAGCGTGCACGTGCCCCTCCGCCCAGAGACGGTGCACCTCGTGGGCGAACGCGAGATCAGGGCGATGAAACGGGGCAGCATCCTCGTCAACACTGCGCGTGGGAAGATCGTCGACGAGGAGGCGATGATTCGTGCGCTTGAGGACGGCCATGTGCGGTGTCGTTTTTCGTCGCGTCGGTTTGAATGGCGATGCTGACGCACCCCTCCCTATTACCTCCTGACAGCTGTCCTCGGTTGGACTTGATGTCTACCCGAATGAACCGTCCGTGAACCCCCGGCTGCTCACCTTTCCGCAGAACGCGCTCCTCCCGCATATGGGGACGGAAACTCAGGATTCACAGCGCCAGATGGAAGTCCGCGCGCTCACCAATTTGAGGGACTTTTTGCGCGAAGGGAAAGGCAAGGATGTGGTGCTCGAGTTACGGAGTAAATTGTAGTCAGTGATGTAGAACGACTTGATCAAGCTCGGATCTTGCGTTCTGAATGCTCAACACTAAGGTCGAGCTTCAACTATAGATGAGATACATCGACGTATACTGAATTACATGTAGGTATTGACACAAGCTGAGGGTGGGAGCCATCGTTTGGTGGGATCAATGGGGTGGGTGGGGTGTGGCTAGGCTGAGGCACACACCGTGTCATTTAGGTGCGAACGGAGTTCTTGAGACACGAAAAGTACGGGATTCGGGTTCCATCTTCAAGGCTATCATACATCGTTTACAGCTTCGCCCGTGACACTACCTGACCATGCCCCGCCTCCCCCTTGCCTCTCTCGTGCAACTCCCGACGTAGAATCTTACCCGACGCACTGCCCATGCCACATCAGTAATCCAACGACGAGATGATCCACGAGTGCATTGGTCTCACCTTTTCGGAATCTGGGTCAGTATGATGACACCACCTCGGAGCTTCTTGTGCGCTGCGACCCGATCGGCGACCCACGCTTGCACGCGCAGGGCCAGCGCGGCTACCTCGCTGGACCCGACGGGCCGCACGGGCACGATATATGCCCTAAAGCGACGTTGAGAGATGCATGGAAAGAAAGAAACATATCGGACGCACCTTGGGAGTTCGGTCGCTTCCTCCTTGTCGTACACGCCGACGACGCCGGCGTCCGCAACGTCCGGATGCTGAAGCAGCAACGCCTCCAGCTCCGCTGGCGGCACTGCAACGGGACATATCAGCACCTCCGAAAAGGAAGAACGACGTGTACCGCCGAGTGAGCTGACTTGCCTTGGAAGCCCTATATGATGAGCAAACGTAAGCACATTGTCGGACGGGACGATGAAGGGTTGTGTCTCACCTTGTACTTGATAAGCTCCTTGCGTCTGTCGATGATCGTGAGGTACCCTTGAGCATCGCTGAGCGCAATGTCGCCTGTCTTGAACCAGCCGTCAGGTGTGACGGCCGACGCAGTCGCACTAGGATTATTCAAGTAGCCCTAAG
>JBBPTY010000853.1:0-13111 GCA_038094335.1 Tylopilus aff. striatulus | reverse complement strand
ATGAGCAATTGTTATTTCAGAAGATCACAACCCACAATCAGCTGCAACAACGGAGACGACGGTTGCCCATTGACCGAAGATATAGACTAATATGCCTGTTGAAATCCATGAATAGACGCAGCAAAAGACCGGAATTACGTGCTCACAACTGCAAGAACATAATTTCAGGGAACAACGGCCGTCAACCGCATATAGGCAGCATGATCAGGGGCACGTACGTCTATTAGAAAGATTTAGAGTTCTGTTAAAATCCATGCCGAATGAACCTACCTCTGTGGAACTTGGCAGGAAGGATGTCCCAACTGGGGGCACGTCAGAACACAGCTGCATAGGATCCCGGGAGAACATACGAAGGCCGATCAATCTAGTGGGTTGTTCAACGTGAGCCTTACATACAAGATTGATACCGCAAATACGTACAGGAAGGCAACAATGCCCAGATAGCGAACCTAAAGCAGGATTGATGCCACCGACATGTCGGCTAGGTGCTTTAAAACATACCAGGAGAAAGAGTACTGAGACCCAAGTCCAGCGCCTAGTCTGCGGTGTTTTCAGATACAACGCGTTTCAGAAAGTGAGTGATTACTGACCCATATATACTCAATCTACATTATAATCAGCAAAAGCACGCATGCCATAGGTTGCCCTTACCTCGTCTGAAAGTGTGAGAACTACAAAACCATAACATGTCGATATAAAACACGGCGAGACTAAGCTTACAACTCACCACAATCATATCCGAGAGTAACGAAAATAGAAACTACGAGAATATCTTAGTGAGAGTGATCTGCTAGCACGCGCGACGATGAGCATACCCGTTCCGTAATTGCCTTGTTGAAAGAGATCTGGTGTGTATTGTGACGCAGAAGACATTCGCGTGAAGTTCAGCAATGCACTGTCACCACCGACAGTGGTAGGCCAAAGGGGAGAGAAGAGCAGAGTTTGCGGGTCAATGAACGGCTCCTTTATATGTTAACGCCCTCAGGGAGCTTCATAGTCGATCAAATAGGTGGCGCCCAAAAATTTTTCTAGTGTCACATCATTGAAATGTGCAGGGATCGACCTCTGTCGGAGTTTATTAGGAAAAAAGGGGCCGCATACTACCGGCGGCATGCGGATGCTGACCGTCACGGAATCATCGTTAGCGAGTACGTATCACCATAAGGTTGACTACTAACCAATCCCCTACCACAGTTGATGTTAGAAAGTTGTAGTCGGCAAGAACGCAACTTGCTGGCGAGGCGCGACGGAGCGACAACGGTTATCTGCGATAACGGACAAGATGCGACGATACGACAAGTAATTACAAAAGGGAAGGTACTATATAGTTCTTATGTAAGCAGTATCTAATTCTACAGTTGACTCTGTTATAACCCATACTCTGTAATACACCTGAACATCACATCATCATGCACTAACAAGCTTGCTGAATGTGGTAAGTTCAGCAAGCCTGTTAGCATAGCATCAGCAATTACTGTAGTGACTATATGAACTATGGACAGACCCCACAGATCATACAGTCACCACAGTGGCCACAGTTAAGATCTGTATACAGACAAGTTATTTATGTGTTGTCATAACCAAAATATATAAAAAGGGGGTTGGGTTGGAGAAGATGGAGTGGAGGGACCAGTGATGTTAAGGGCCTACTATACAAAATGAACACTAGGTTATTATATGTGTTACACTATTGTCAGGTAGATAACATGGGTGGTTGGTCACATATTGTATAAGAGGGGGGGCACTACTGTTAGATGAGTGATATGAATGGTTGGGTGTATGTCATATTGGATACATTAGATTATTGTTGGATGAGTAATGTGAGTGGAATGGGTGACATGTATGTTAATGGTTGGGTACACATCACATCAGATACATCACATCAGGTACCTGAGTACAGGCTTTTATAGTCCAGGCATACCTGTGACTGGAAAGGATAGAATCTTAAAAAAAAGTGCTACCACATGGTCACTTGTCACAGGGCAAGTATGTGATATTAAAATCAGGGTAACAGCTAAAAGGTCCAGTTGTAATAAGGTAACAAAAGCAATTTGTTAAAAATTCCAAACAACTTGACCAGCACACAATTGGCCAGGTGGGCTCAGCCAACTCAGGTGGATGCTGGACACTCAGGACATTCTTGTGTGGGGGAACACTGGACACCTGTGAAGTCATGAACATGCTGTGGGAGTTCCATACTTTTTAGGCTTGTAGGTGCCATTTTAGGGCTATTCTGACTTCACAGGTTCCCCACCATTCCATAGCAAGACCATCCAAGTGTCCAGAGTCCATCCATATGGGCCCAGGTTTTTTATTTCACATAATTTCACCTGCAAACATTGACCAGAATTTTTGAGACTTATAGGAATTTTATCTTAGTGATTGGTAACTTCACATGATGTTACCAGATCATTTATTTGACATTGCTTAGCCTGCCAACCCTTGTGGCAGTTTGTTTTTTTTCTCTTACTTTACCCTTTTCAGTCAAGGGTGTGCCTTGACTATAAAACTTGTCCATCAGACTTTAAATAAAAAGGTTTTTCACTCTCCCTCAGTGTCTGTGTCTGGGGGAGCACTTTAGGTGACTGCTGAGATCTTTTTCTTTTATTGTCTGTTTTCCTTCATATTTCAGATCTCTTAGAGGTTGGAATACTGCTTTTGGTGGTTGCTGGTGACCTGGAAGTGTCTGGGTCATCTGCATTTGCCTACTAGATGTTACTAGAAGCAGCCACAACTATTTATGGACACTTTTCTATTCATTCCTGGATCTACTCTGATCAGAAATATTCTACTTTCTGCAAGATAGTCCAGATTTCTACATTGCCTTATTTCTTTCATACTGAGCTCTGGTTGAGCAACACCTTCCATTCTAATTCAGTTGAGACCCTTGGGTGATATCTTGTCCCCCCCTTTTTTTTCCTTGTCTCTGGTTTTCTCTTGAAGCCAGGTGACATGATATTTGTTTCTTACAATGCACAATAGGGACTTACAAATGTAGGGAATGCTAAGTTCCTACACCAGGCCACCAGTATTCTTGTGTAACTCATTGTTGGGTTTCAAGATTTCCAGGATGGCTGGCTCTGGGATGGTTGTGGTGTAGAAAGACAATTTGTTTTTGGAGGTCAGGAGGAAGGTATATATGATTTTGATAAGACAGGACTTTTTGCTGAAAGTGCCAGTCTGAGAGTCAGGAGCAGAATTTGACAGGTAATTCTCCTAAAGTAGTATGTGATGCATTGAGAACAAGTGGGTCCAAGAAGGAGGAGAAGGCAACTTTCTGCAGAAGTTCTGTATCAATGAGATTGACAAACATTTCCAGTGGAAAAAGGGTAATATTGTTGTTGTCAATGTCTTTTTTAGGGAAATGATCCAATTGATAGAATAATGCATCAGGTACTGCCAACAGTTTGCTGGGGACATGCATAAAGTGAAGATCATATTTAGACAAGTCTAAGAGCCATTATGCTTGTCTTTGGTTGAGTTTTTGAGGTTGTTGGAAGTAGGTAAGGTTTTTGTGGTAGGTATAGACTTGTACTGAATGTGGGGATCTTTGATGATAATGGCACTTTGATTTCAAGGCTCATATGACAGCTAGGAGTTCTCTGTTGTAGATATTGTAGTTTCATTTAGCAGAACCAAAAGTTTGCAAAATGAATGCACAAGGTTGCCATTCACCATTGCTGTTGGCTTGAAGGAGGACTTCACCTAATGTATATTTAGAAGCATCAGTGGCTATTGCAAATGGGAAAGTGAAGTTGGGCATTCATAAGGTGGGTTCTTTGACAAAGCATTCTTTGAGAAGATCAAAGGACATTTGTGTTTTCTTTGTCCAAGACCATGGGTGAGTTTTCTTTGTAAGATTGAGGAGGGGTCAAGCAATATCAGAGTAGTTGGGAATGAATCTTTGGTAGAAGTTGGTGAACCCCAAAAAAAGAACAAACTTCTTTGAAATTGGATAGTGTAGGTCATCCTTTTATGCCTTTAACCTTTACTGGGTCCATTGTGATTTCTCCTGGTTTGATGATCATACCAAGATACTTTACTTGTTTGGCTGTGAAAGTGTATTTTTCCAATTTGAGGCATAGATTAAGTTCCCTCATTCTTTGAAATACTTTCTTGATGCATTCCTCATGTTTTTTTGCATTGTTGAAAATATGAGGAGATCATCCATATAAATGATAAGCCATCCTTCTACAATAAGATCATAAAAGGAGTTGTTCATAAATTTTTGGAGGATTGATTGGGAATTGGTGAGGCCAAAGAACATGACCATGGGTTCAAATAGCCCTCAGTAGGTGATAAAGGCCACTTTCCATTGATTTCCTTCTTTAATGCAAATGTTATTGTATCCCCATTGTACATCAAATTTGATGAACAGTTTGGCTTCCTTGAGTTTGTCTATGAGATTAGAGATGAGGGGAAGTGGGTAAGCATTCCAAATAGTGTGTTCATTCAACTATCAATAATCCTGGCATGAACAAAGTTCTCCATCCTTTTTTTTGACAAAAAAAAAGTGTGATTCTTGAGGAGATTTTGAGGGTCTAATCTTTCCAGTTTGAAAATTCTCATCTATGAACTCATCTGTGGTTTTCTTTCATCTGGAGAGAGCAGGTATAACTTTTTGATTTTGGAACAAAGGAATCATCCAGGTTGATTGCATGATCATATGGTCTGGATGGGAGTATGTGGTCTATTGCTTCTTTCATGAAGATAGAGGCAAATTGTTGATATTTAATAGAAAGAGTTGGTTTGGGTTTGGATTTTTGTGCTTCCTGCACTAGAGTGGTTATGGTAGTTACTTTTTGAATGAGGGCTTTTAGTGAGCAAGCCAAGAATCTTGGTCTGACTTTGATAATGCAATTGATGGAATATTGTTTGACCTCCTTTTGTATACTTTTGGCAAAAAGGTCTTTTCTGAGGTATCAACAAATTCCTTCAACAGCTATTCCATCAAAGTTTTGGTGTTTTGGGGGTATAGGAGTTTTCTTGGCAAGGAATATTCAACTGTTGATTTGAAGGTACCCTGCTCTTCAAGCTATGGGTGATAAAATGAAAGTTCTACTAATTTATCATTCCTTTCATGTATACAAATAATTTCTCATTGCCAGTCTATATCAAGATTGGTGGATTGGAGCCAGAGATGCCCAAGAATCATATTTTCTTTTCTGGCATTGATGACATAGAATCTGATTTGTTGGGTGATTTCACCAATTTTGATGTATAGAGTGGCCATTTCATTACAAAAGATATTATTAGATCAATCCACTGTAGGAACTTGATGTTCCCTACAGTTATAAGTCCCTATTGTACATATTCATGACCTTGTAGGTGTCCAGTGTTCCCCTGCACAAGAAATGTCCTGAGTATCCAGCATCCATCCAAGTTGATCAAGTCCATCTGGTCCATTGTGTGCTGGTTAGGTTGTTTGGACATTTCTAACACATTACTTTTGCTACCTCATTATTACTGGACTTTTTAGCAGTTATCCTGAATTTGGTGTTGCATACTTGCCCTGTGGCAAGTGACCATGTGGTAGTACTTTTTTAAGATTCTGTCCTTTTCAGTCATGGGTGTGCCTGGACTATAAAAACTTGTACTCAGGTACTGAAAAATTTATCTTCTACTCACTCAAAAAACTGTGCAGAAAGGTCTTGAAGTACTAGAAAGCTAAAGTAGGTCTTCTTGTCTCCACTTTTACCTTTCTCTTCACCTGGCACTTTGTCTGGTGGAGAAAAACCCCTATTTCCTCTTACCTTTGCCCAAGTCACTCTCCAGGAAGGCCTTTTATTGCTCCCTGCTATAGTCACAGCTACCTCTTCTTTTCCTGACTTTCCTGGAACCCCTTGGGACAAGTCTACTCACCCACCTTCCTTCTCACTCATTGATTCCTAGGTTTTGCCCTTGGGTCACCTGCACCCCCACCATTAATTAGTGTTTTACACCATATTTCAGATTAGAATAGATTGTGGGCAACATTTGGTGGGTATTTTGTTTCTTCTGTCAAAGTCTCTGTCAAAGCAGTATCTTTGTGCTCCAGAGTTAATGAGGACTGTGGTGGTGATGACTTTTAGCATTTGAACCAAGGTGATAAGGTTAAGGGAAATATATAGGAAATGGGATTTAGATTCAATTTCAGATGTGGTTATATGGTTTATGAAAGCTACTTGCATTGTTAGTGGCTTCCCTTTTAAAAATCCTGGTTGTATGCTTTTGCCACTTGTTCCCAAGATGTAGCTCCTTCTTTTAGAATCCTTTCTATTGTGACTTCTTTGACTTCTTCTATGGTTGCCAATACTGTGGTTATCTTTTTGGCAGGAGGTTGAAGATTGGATTGGGGGGAAATGGGAGGTGGTCCTGTATAGCTTTTGGCCATATGATCTTTTTGTCTACGATAAAGACAGTATCCTTTTTTAAAACAGTGTTGTTTTTCTTCTGGAGTGAGCTTCAGGATTCATTCTGCTTTGTTAATATCCATGGAATTTGGGTTCTTTGGGATATGGGTTGGTGTCAGAGAAGGTTTTGTGGAAGGGAGTCCTTTAGCAATTCCTACAGCTATTTTTTCCTGGTTCCACATTTTTACTATTTTCTTGTACCAGGCATCTGGGGTATCTGGGATGATGTCAGTAATGTAGATTCATTTCATCAGCCATGTTGGTATCCCTTTTCAGAAGTATTCACAAACTATGGGATGATGGGTAGTATCTGTAATCTGAGCATTGGCTACCCTCATTTTAAACTCACTAATGTATTTCTTGAGTTGTTCTGCTCAAGTGATCTTGGTGGTGGCAAGCCAATTCCTGGCTTGTTCTTTGGCATCCTGGGTAATGAAGGCAGCTTTGAAGTCTGTTTTGTATTGGGCTCATGTCTTAAAATTTGCTACACCTCCAGCCGAGTCTACCATGGTTCAAGTGTCTGCCCATCTTAAGATGTTATCTTCAGTCATATAAGAAAGGGCAAAAAGGACTTTCTTTTCACCATCATCATAGATGGCTCAGTTGATGTGGAGGTACCTTTTCACAGCATTGAGTCATGATTCTCCCTTGGTAAGATCTCCATTATAATTTATTGGTACTCCAATTTGGAGTTCAGTGGGATAAATGGGAACATTTTGTCCTTGTTGACCCATTGGTAGCTGGAATATTTGTCCTAGGTGTGTGATAGGTGTTGGTGATGGTGGAGTAGATACTCTGGGAATAACTACCTGGTGGGCAAACTGGTGGGCAAGGGTTGTAGCATCTAGGTGTTATTAGTGTAGTTTCTCAATAGTGGGTAGGGTATCATCAGTGTCAACAAATTCTGGGAGTGCTTCCTCAGGGGGTGTGGGAGAGTTAGAAGGAGAGGTTGAGATAGGGGGACTGTTTTGAAATTGGGTGAAAATGGATCAAGGAATGAGAGGGTGTTGTTCTTTGGGAGAAATGGTGGGAGAGTTGCTGTAACAACAGCAGACTCATTTATGAGCAAGCTAGTTCTTTTATTATGTCTGATCCAGGTAGGAACAGATATAGACTCAAGCTACAAGAATTGAAGGTGATCAACTACAAGACACAAGGTCAAGTAGCAGAGGAAGACTGTTATGATTGCCCCCCTTTTTCTCCTTCCTCTCATAACTCACTCTTTTCTTGTTATTGTCCACTTCCTTCACACATGATCAGTTAGCTTATGGATTGTACAACTTCTCTCATTGGTCTTTTATATTATACAATCATACCTTTGTTCTCCTTTTGTCTTTTGTACTATACATGGCCCTGGTACATGCACCATTCCATACCCCATTTAGAGTAGGGTTCTACTGTATGTATTCCTTAAGCTAGTTCTCCTTGAAACTCCTTGAATCATACTCTTGTCTTATCCCTGGAATCTTCAAGGCCATTCCCTTCAGTGTTCTTGCCTCTTCAACCTCTAGCTTCCATCTAGCCAGGTTCAAGTCCTACTAGGTCATATCTCCATCCCTCAGTAATGTAGCTGCTGTGTGCCCTTCTAAGTAGACAGAACCTTCAACTCTTGTCTTCAAGGCTTCACTTGTTCCTACCCAGACCAAGTGTAACAAAAGACCTAGCTTTACCCAATTGAAGCCTACCATCAAGTAGTGCCACTCCCACCTCAACACCATTCCACCAAAACCTCTGATTTCCCTGACCCACTGAAGGAAACTCACCTCCATCAACTCCAATCCATCTGAGGACCCTGACTCCCCAGACTACACCAACCCTGTTGAACCTACACCTACCATAGGAGACCAAACCATTGCCATTAATCTAGCCCACACACTATCCATGTAGACCAGTATCCCTCAAGTACCCACTTCCCCATTGCCCATCATACAACCCTTAACTAGGCAGATCTTTGAAACACCCCTCATTCCTCCCCCACTCCCTTGACCACAACTACCCCCACCACAACCTCCTGTCATGACCAATACCAGACCTATTGAAATTCCCCTTGACAAACCTGAACAGTTCAATAGCCACGGAAACAAAGCCATCACCTGGTTAGACTCAGTTGAAGCCTACTTCATGATCAATGATGCTATCTACGATGACAACACCAGGAAAGTAGCCTTTGTCCTGTCTTACATGAAGCAAGGTACAGCCAAACCATGGGCTGATGCCAGGCAAAGTCAAGCCATGAATGTCATATCCCAAAAATAGTGCTAAGTACTTCTGGACATTCTGGTAGTATTTCCACTGGGGCTTCTGGTGACATATCACTTACTAAGGACCCCTGACCCTCGGACTTCCCATGATCTATTTCTGTTTGGTTCTTTTTGTATTCTGACACTTGCCCCTAACATTTGACTTGCTTGCATACCTTGTACATTCTTCACCTGACATGCTATTCCTGCTTAGATCACTGCTCCAGACAGCCTGTCCTGCATAGCACACAGCTTCTGGTGGATTTCCGGTTCCAGTGGTATGTTACATTCTACACTTGACGTGCGCAGTTTCTGCCCCTACATTCTCACTTGTTAGTTGTTTCAGATTCCAGTATATAAAGACACCTGTATCTACTATACTCCTTAGTTTGAATATCAAATAAGTCCCTCCATTGAATCCTCTGAGCTTTAGCTCTATTCTGATCTTCTGACCTCAAGGATGGTATGCATAAGGGTGTGACACACAAGTCTTGCACTGAAGATCCTCACCCCTTTACTATTACCCTCTCTGATACTTTCCGGGTCATTCCAGTCCCCAGAACCTTCCAACCCCTGAGATTCGTCCAGAGGAACTGGGCTTGACAATGAAGAGCAATACATTTGGAACCTTCAAAGACTTTTCTAAAGACTTCCTCCAGAGTTTCCAATCTCCCAATGTCACTGACCCCACCCAGACTTGGTTCACCCAAACTAGGGTCCACTCTGATGCCTACCTATCCACCTACATCTCTAGGTTCAAGACTGAAGCCACCAGAGCTGGACTCCTTGACCAAGCCAATGAGAGCATCCTCATCCACTACTTTTGAATGGCCATACCCCCTTGGATGGTAGAATGAGTCTACACTTCCAATGACATTCCCAAAATGATCAAGGGCTGGTATGAAAAGGCTGAAACCCTCTTATGGCAAAAAGACTTGGCAGCCAAAATAGCAGAACAACACAAGGCCAAAACCATGTACTTCACCCCTATACCCACTCCTCACCACACCAAAGACCCTAATGCCATGGACATAGATAAGATCACCAAACTTACTCTAAAGGAAAAGGAAAGGTGTTACAATTGGCTATTCTCTTTCCTTATCCTTGCATTGCCTAGTGCTGCCTCAGTTGATCCATCTCTTATTGCAGTATGGCTTCATTACTATGAACACTGTCTCTTTAGTCATCTTTCCTCTGATGACTCAGTATTCCCACAGCCCCTCTTCCCTTATTTATACTATAGTAACCTGCCCTCAAGTTTCTTTCTTAACTTAAGTAACTATACCTCCAAGTATGTAGATTCTCACACTTGTTCTATGCAATTTTACATCTAACTTGTGTCCTAGACTTGTGGCCTTATTCCCACACCTCTAAGTACATCAATCCTAAGTCCTCAGTCATCCCTCCCTTGTCTGAGCCCCAGATGCAGTGCATCTTCATGAGTGCCTTCTGGAATCACTGCACACAGGTTCTATATTATGCATAACAAAAGAACAAGTGTACTTTTGACCCCACCTATTTAGGAGCAGGGTCTACCCCATTACATGAGAAGATATTTTGGACTCCACAACACTGATGATTTGGACCCCAAAGAGCTATTAGCCCCAGCCCATATCACCGCTTCACCCACAAGTCCACCACCAGTCCAACACTCCCCTGAGATCCCCAGAAACCCCCAGCTTCACCCCAGACCCCTTATCCCCAGAGCAACCTTCTCCCCTGCCATCAACTCGAGACCCCCTAGCCCCACTGTAGCCCCAGTACCCCTAGTCCCAGCACCTATCACCCCAGTATCCCTAGTCTCAACACCTATTGCCCTAGTACCCCCAGTCCCAGTACCTATTGCCCCAGTACCCCACATCCCTACACCCCCAGTCCCACAAATCCCCATGGCCACAGAACTTCAAGCAGCTCTTCCTGCTGACTTCAATGGGAAACCTGAGGACATCACACGATGGACTCTAGTGATGCAAGGATACTTCAATCTCAATGACAGCATCTACAACACTGACAAAAAGAAAATTTACACTATACTCAACAAACTCACCAGTGGAGAGGGAGCCAAGGTGGCTGAAAGATGGTATACTCAGATGAAAGACACTGTAGGAGCTCAGTGCTCACTACAATTGTAAGTGCTAGTTTGCATGATTTCTAGGGTTCTAGGTTGTCTGGTGCCCACTACACAAAGTGCCAAGCCATGCTGAGCAAGTCCAAGTCTGTCCAAGGTGTCTGGCCCAGTCTAGTTAATCAGATCTGATGATATCAGTCCAGGACATCAAACCAGACAGATACTTTGATAGGAAACAGTTTGTTTTATCTTATTTCACCTATTCACACATAGTCCAAGCAGTTTTACTGTGTTGCACTTCATTTTGATGCACCTGACTCAGACCTGGACCCCCTGAGTGGTCAGATGGATTTGCACCCTCGGACCCTTGATTTTAGGGTCAGACCCTTTTGTTTTACATTCAGTTTACACCCTAGAAAGCGTCACTTCAATTCCCAGTGCATGTGGCTGCCATTTAAGTTAGTTTTTTCTCTGACAGTCCTGGGTGTGCCCAGACTATAAAGCCATGTATTTAGCATCAAATAAGAAGTTTTCTGACACCCATGAACTGTGTCTTTAAGTCCCCTGAAGTAAGTGACCACCATAGGTCTTTTAGCTCTTATCTTTTCTTTCGTCACACTTGGCCAGTTTTCATGCAGTCCAGAGTGTTACGTTTACACTGGGTAGGTGATGACGTAAACCTTGGTCTTATGACAAGCTGGCGAAGATGATATAAAGTGGAGCGAGAACCTTAGTTCTACAAGCTCAAAGATATTGATGAAGTGAGTAGGACTCAAGCCAAAAAGTAGATGATTTAGAGGATAAGATTGCTAGCTGTAATACCAGCCAAGGTAGAATCAAGATGAGGACTACAGTTACATGTGTGGTCCTTATATATGTAAAAGATATGTGCACAGACCATGACTAAGTAAGGAAAGAATGCACTGATTGGAAGATAAGAAGATAAGCGGTTGTATCACTATTGGTTAGAATGTTATAGAAGAAAAGAAGATGTGGGGATCAAAGATAGAAGCATCAGATGTAATAGAAGATAAGAAGCATGACAGTAATTACCATGAGAGGCCTCAGATATGATCATGGGAAAGAAGATCAAGAATAGTACCATTTTGAGCAGTGTAAGACAACAAAAATATATCTTGCAGCTACTCCAAGGGAGAGCCTAATGCAAGTGGGTGAAAGAAAGAAGAAGGGGTGAGTGATCATCCCAAAGGGTTCCAGCTCGATCTACTCAATGGGAGTGGTCTAGACAAGGGAGAACACTGAGAGCTAAGCCTTCTGAGTGAAGACTGCCCAACCTGACCAAAATATGATGAGTCCGAGTGACTCTGAGTGCAACTGCACAGAAATAGGGGCCTCCAGACTGGACAAAGTACCAGCCAGGCACAAAATGATATGAAAAATGATATATGAAAGACCTATGGTGGTCACTTACTGTTGAGCTTCCCCAGACACTCACTGGTGGTCTCTTCCAAAGGGGAAAACTTTCTATTAGGTAGTTCATACATAGTTTCTATAGTCTGGGCATACCCGAGACTGTCAACAAAGAAAAACTAACAAAATGCTAGCCACATGCACTGGGCATCAAAGCGACACTGTCTAGCATGTATATATGAAAAGATCCGACCCTAATATCAAGGGTCCGAGGGTGCAAATGTACCCGACCACTCTGTGGGTCTAGGTCCAAGTTAGGGGCACCAAAACGAAGTGCGATGAAAGGGAATGCAGTAAAACTGGTCGGACAAAGTGCAAATGGGTGAAAGGAGGTAAAACAAACTGTTTTCTATCAACAGAACCATCAGGTTTGATGTTCTGGGCTGATACCATTGGATCTGGTCGACCAGACTAGGCCAGACAGCTTGGACAGACTTGGACTTGCTTGGCTTGGCTTGGCACTTTGTGCAACAGACACCAGGCAACCTAGAACACTGGAAATCATGCAAAATGGGACTTACAACTGTAGTGAGCTTCTGGCTCCTACAGCAGTAAGGAGTAGGCAAAGCCTAAAAGAGTAAGATTTGCTAACAAGATATATAAGGGTTAGCTAAGTGAAAGGAAAAAGATTGGTCATAGAGGATGAATCATAACACACAGCCCCTATTCATCACACAGTTGTGCCCAGAGTCACTCGGTGTAGGAGCCAGAAGCTCACTACAGTTGTAAGTCCCATTTTGCATGATTTCTAGTGTTCTAGGTTGCCTGGTGTCTGCTGCATGAAGTGCTGAGCCAAGCTGAGCAAGTCCGAGTCTGTCCAAGCTGTCTGGCCTAGTCTGGTCGACCAGATCCAATGGTATCAGCCCAGAACGTCAAACCGGACGGTTCTGTTGATAGGAAACAGTTTGTTTTACCTCCTTTCACTCATTTGCACTTAGTCCGACCATTTTTACTGCGTTCCCCTTCATCGCACTTTGTTT
>JBBPTY010000852.1:0-13113 GCA_038094335.1 Tylopilus aff. striatulus | reverse complement strand
CGCAAATCTTGCCCCTCTCTCTAATTCGAATGCGGCATCTGATCCCCCTGTTTATCGCGGGACATCACCCATACTGGGCGACGTTGACATCACTACCAAGGATGATTTATCCGAGATGAGGGGTACATTGCTCATTCATCCCTGGATTAGCCCTCTCCTTGACGAGGACTTCACACGCGGTAAGTCCTTGTTCGACGAGATGACGCGCGCGCTGCGGCTGGTAGTTCGGCTGAAGCAGCCATTTGGCGCACTGTTGCTCGCACGTGTGGGGCGAATGCAGTATAAGCGTGTGGCGACGGACAGCTTGATTATGGTCCAGGTTCGGGAGGAGACATCGCTGAAAGAGCTGATGGACGGCATCCGTACTGTAGAAATACAGTAGATCCAGATGACGGTTTGCATTGATGTTTTTAGTGCGGAGAATCTACTCTTAGTGTTGAAATGACCCACCAGTGTATAAATTCTCCCTCAGAAGAGTGAAGGGTCAGCGCTCAGCGGCGACATATTTTGCAAGGTGTGGCATTAAGTCATCCATGCATCTGTCGAGCGGCATGGTATCTGTTAGAAATGAGTGTCGATAACGAACGAAATGATCTCCAACTCCTCAACAGATCTGGTTCGTCGTCCTCAGGCTGCCGTTGGCGCGTCCGAATCAATGGTAGGGTAACAAGAAAGGGACACTATATTCTTGTCATGACAAGCTCAAGGGCTGGAATAAATGTGGTGTATTAGAAAACGAAAACTTGGACCTCCGCAGAGGAAAATCCGAGAGATGACTGACATGAGCCAGAGGACGCGCAGAATGAGTAGTATGACAAGACAGCTGGGGGCTCCGCCATGTGATCATGTTTCTGTGCATTGACCAAACCAGCGCCCCTTGTCCCCGAGCATTCTCGTGCATGGTAAGTAAGTGCATGAGGGGATGCTTTTGGAAGAGATGAAACTCGGGTCCGTGAAACTATTCGGCAGTAACCCATGGGGTAGCTGGTCTGGAGCACGCCGCATTCGGTAACCTGTCCTCTCCTAGATCTCTGTGATCTCGGTGACAACACGACAAACAGGCATGTTTCATCCCAAATACGATAATCCCGGGCATTCACGGCTGTTATGCTCGGCAGGCTAGGCCAGCACCCAAGGCGAAGCGCTTGCGAGATTCTGGAGCAAGGGGGGGCATCAGTAATTTTACATCCATCTTATTTTGTCTTATTTTGTCTTATTGTGACTAACCTGACTAATTTGACTTGTTGCAAGTCAAATTAGCCTGTGGACAAGAAGACAAATTAAGATGGATAAGTGGGATGTAAAATTACTGATGCGACGGTCGATGGCGCAGTGCAACTTGAATGTGACAATGAATGTCTCAAGATGTAGCGAAGCTCAGTGGGTATTTTATATCTTAAAGGGAAAGATGAGTCCGTTTCAGGAGCTGCAATGTGGCATGCTTGATTGAGACCGGGTCATACCACATACATGAGATCAGCAAAGAGTCACTCCAGTGGAGATAGATTAAATCCGCCGGCTCTGATGTTTATAGCAGCCGCGCTTTGTGCCAAATACTGGGTCCATGAGCGAAGAAAGCTATACAGTATTTGTTCTGGCACTTTCTCGCGGTTGGCATTGATCGAGGCACGACAAATTGTTAGCGAGGAAGAAGGGCACGGGGTAGTTGATCACCAGACCGGAAAAGAATTGGAGTGCTAGATCTATTCAACCTTCTCGTATGTATTGGTACAGAGAGAACAGAATAAATGGACAAGATACGTAAAATAATGTAAAGCGCGGTGAACGAAACGAAGGGAGCGTATAGGGGAAAGATCGTCAAACTTGCACCTCATCCACTGGCATCTGATAAGCCATAGTATCATCCGTGTCCCGAGACGAATTAGCTCCTCCCGGATGGAATATGATCCGATCATGTGCAAATGCTGCGATGCTCGAGGAATCAATGCTCGTTCCCCGGCTCCGATAATGCGATATTTGCAGTGCGAGCAGGAATGGTACTAGGCCCTTCGGAACGTCGCGAGTCAAAAACCATGCACATGAGAAAATGAAGAGATAGCACATACATCTAGTTGCGCAAGGACGTCGATCCCGATCCACATGACAGGTCGACCATAGATCATAAGTGCCAAGAAAATAGCGCAGAAGAGTACCGAGATGGCGCCTGATTCGATAACAATGTATATCGAAGACGCAAATCGATTGTTTGGGGTACCTGTCAAAGACGCCGTCCTTCGACCGACCCACCAGAGACGCGTTACGATTGCTAGTGTTACAATTATATTTTGAGAAGTCAGAAGAGAAAAGGCCGTTATGCCCAAAGGGGTTTTCATTGGGGTGTAGGGGAGGTTGGAGAGGGCGGATATAGCTATGGACGCATAAGCAGAACCTATCGTAATTTCAATATAGAGCATATCAACGATAGAGGTAGTTTACACACCTGCACCGCCAACTAACAACATGATCTGTGACACAGTTTCAACTAAGAGCCTATGAGATCCGAAGGGTCACCTACAGGAACGACTATGACTCTCCAGTCGTGAATGAAAACAACGTAAAGGCGCCACACCTAGTTGGTAAATGTGAGTGTGCTACATTGCGAATCATGATAAAGTCACCTGCAAAACGTGATGAGCGAGCAGCTTGACTGTTTTTGAGCATAGCTGCGATACCCCATGTGCAAGTGGACATACCAATACACTATACGCAACGTCCTTCACAATGCGTGGCGGGAGGTGGGGGTTCAACCAATATGCCGTGGAATAGTTCGGCACGCCAACCGGCGCATAGACAAATGCATCAAGCAGTTGTTGCAAGGATGCCCCTATATGGATAGTACAAAAGATAAAGAGGACGGTGGACATTGACGGAAGTACCCTTTCGGTCATTAGTCAGTGACCGGACTGATTCTCAAGGCAGGATAATCTCAGACTTACCAATTTGTAGAAGCTTGAAGGTCCTTCCCTCTACGCA
This sequence comes from Tylopilus aff. striatulus, assembly GCA_038094335.1. NCBI lineage: Eukaryota > Fungi > Basidiomycota > Agaricomycetes > Boletales > Boletaceae > Tylopilus > Tylopilus aff. striatulus. The sequence goes on along the minus strand of JBBPTY010000852.1, from coordinate 10,140 downwards.
ATAGTACGGACATGCATAGGCAATACATGACGCAGCTACAACAGGATCGTTATTGTACGAAACGAAACTGGTATAACCATCCGAACTTACTTGATGCCTGGGAGTGGGTAGGTAAGTATCGGAATGGGCTTGAAAGCTGATGCGACCCACCATACAAGAGCGTCTCAATCCATAGCACGACCATGGCCACTTGGTTCATGGAAGGAGTTGCAGTAGAGGTCGTCATCACGTCGCAGTCAGTTACATGGGCGCCACGTAGTGAGAGAATACATATAACAGGCTGCGGAATACGATGGGGAAGCAACTCTCGCTTACACCCAGTAAGATCACGAGGAGCGTTATACCATGCGAAGCAAGGCAATGTCACGCCCATCAAAATATTACACACCATTAGCCGTCATCGTCCGCTACATGGGGCAAAAGTATGAGCTAGGGCAACATGTGGGAGCAAGATCGATCACTACTTTGATCGCCGGTTGTGGACCGAAGAAACTCATTTCGCGGATTTTCATGAGGCTGTTGTGCGCATCAGGTTTCGTCTTGTGTGCCTGGACATCAGGAGTATCTGGACACAGCTCGAATTCGAATCCTAGGGTCATTCACCTAGGTCCCCAGGATTGGTTGCGGTCCAACTTGGGACGCGGCACCGTTGGTGTGCACTTATACCAATTGCGCCCGCGTTTCGAGAGAGAACATCAGTCTTCAATAGGTGGGTACATTTAGAAATGTAGCGATGGGAGACTGCTGCGACACCCGGTTGACAATGTTCCAGAAAAAAAACTAGAAGCAGAAGCTGTGAATAAACAAAAGCGGTGACAACATTTACGTTAGCTACGCCACAACCCGCAATGAGTTAGGTCGGGCGTCGCAGCATAACACAGGTCAATTGAATGCTATGCAGTGTGCTCTCTTATGCAAATTATAGAAAAAAGTTACGATGAACGAATACTGGTCAGCTTCACTTGCGCAGCGCTGGGCTTCGCTCAAAATACTATGTATATGCGAATCTAGCGTGAGCTGATCAAACTATCTGTCTCCAAAGTATCCTCTGCAGAGCTATCGGACATAAATATATGACAACACAAGGCGCGCAGGATTCAACACAGGTGAACCAAGCTTTATGGAGCATCATCCAGACAAATGGCGCTGAGCTTTACCAAGGCCAATAGCTGTGAAACCGTGAAGTTTTTTCCGCCGGTATGTCCTCGAGGGGTCCGTCTCAAAGAAGGAAGGTCGATGTCCTTGAAAGACCACTCGTTTGGAATCAGGTCCAGAAACACGTAGTACGGGCGGGATCGACATGGTGCGCTGGAAGGACCGTCATACATACATCGCACTCATTGACACCACCCAATTTGCTACCGCGACCGATTGCGTCGGCACCCTCAGAGAACCACTGCCTTGTCAATAAGCGCCAGTGAGCCTTCAACCTTGGTGCTGCGTTCCCATCTCATGACCCTGAGTCGAATCGCCTCGAACACACTACTTGCGTCGGGAGTCATCTTGCACTACGTCATCTCCAACGGACGGACAGGCGGCGTCCGCGTCCGCGCCTCTCGGTTCGCCGACTGGCTGTGACAGAACCAATCCGCAGTCCACGTGAACAGCCGCCCGAAGACTGCGAGGGTCTTGTTCGCATCTTTCACTTGTTTCAATTGGGCGCGAATTCGAAGACATGGTGGAAGACTATCAAGGCTGCGGTAATTCTCCGGTACAAATAAGCTGAAACGGCTTGGCAAGATAGGACCCTGAGGACTAGCACTAGTACAGATCATACCATCGACAAGATCGTCCAGGCTTTAGTTCGAACTTTTCGGCTGTGGTCGGGCACATTTTAGCACTGTTCCAAGGCCAGCGGGCGTGCACAGTGGATAAAGCGTCACAGTTCTATCAGAGTGACGAGTGGTAAGATAGTATATAACCAGTCATAGATCAACTATGGATTTCAAGAATGCGTAGTGCAAAGAAGGGGAAAGCACTGGCAAGATAGAGATGAGCACGCCGTCTGAGCAGACGAGCTGGACACTCACAGGAGGGGGAAAGTGATCAAACAGGTGGGTCATGCATAAACGCCAGAGTGCGAGATGATACATCGCAAAGTGGGATGTCCCGCGAGGTGATCTGTTCCCGATGATTTTTGGTTTGGGATGCTGTCTCATCGGGTGTCAATGCAACGGGTGTTGCTTTTAGTGGATCAAAATTTCCGGCATAATGATGGCCAGTTTGCCCGACTTTTATAAAAATCAACATTGGGACCAAAACCTTAAGAAATAAATTGACTGAGTGAGTGTGAGAAGGAACGACGGATCAATCCCTACTGTTAGCTGACCAAGGATATCAAGTCCAATCAACGCGAGGCTGTGACCTAGTACGAATAGTACCAGGAAAGCAATGCTGAAGGTCGCGAGAATTGCACCCGATTCGATGACGATGTATATTGAAGATGTAAATCGACTGGTCGAGATACCTGTCAAAGAAGCCGTATTCCAATTGGTCCAGCAGAGACGCGTCACGATCGCTATCGTGATTAGCATCGTGATGGCGACGTCAAGCACAGGTGCCGATACTGTCAGGGGAATGATAATTGAAGCGTCGTGCGTATACTTTGGAAGAGAGGTTGTCATCACGGCTGCAAGAGTAGATCCTGATGGGAATATCGGTGACAAGCATAGCAAACAAGGCGAGCAGTCAACAAACCTACATAACCGGCCAGCAATATAATCTGTGTGGCGGCCTCAGTCAGTGGCACCCTGCAAATATTATGGCGAGGGCCGCTTACAGGAACTATGACGACCTTCCAGTCATGCGAGAAAACCACAAGAAGCCTCCAGATCTGATTCAGATTAAGAACACAGGTGCGTTTTAGTGCCCAAATCATACATAACCGGATGAATAAACTTACCTGGATAATGTGCTGGGCGATCCCCTTGATAATTCCTGAGTATATCACGATTAGGTTATTAGCGTGAGATGTCGCATACCATTATGATATAGAGAACGTCTTTGAGTATGCATGGAGTGAGGGCGAAGTCAAGCCAGTACACCGTTGATGAATAGTCAGGTACATCAGCTGGTGCATAGACGAACGCCTCGAGCAGTTGTTGCAGGGATGCCACGACATGGCCAGTGCAAAGGAGAAACAGCATCGTGGATATTGCTATGAGCAACCTGTCAATTACACGAGATTAGTGGCTTGGGACCTACCAGGGACGGTATAAACCTACCATCGTGGCGCCTTCCTTCCACGCAGCAAAGTGAGTATGCAAAGGGTGTACACGACGCAGCTACGTGGCGAAGATTAACCATTTGGGGTGGGCTTTACAATCCATGAAACTGACTTAACACCTACGAATACATGAGCGATTAAAGAGAAGGGACGCAAGGAAAAATAGGTTACACGTACCATATAACACCGTTTCAACCCATATTCCAATCATCGACAATTTGCCCAAGGGGGGGAGCGGAGCTTGAGTAGTGGACATCTAGGCCTACGGACACGGGTGGACACAATGCTCCTGTGATGCGATGGGAGGGACGAAAACACGAATCTCCGCTCGATCGCTTCATGTTCTAATAGCACTGGGAATAAAGAATTCAAAACAATGATGAGTACAGCAGCGCCGAAGATTCCAGCTGAAATGAACTTACCGTAACTGGTGATCCTGCATGCGGGGTACCTAGCGACGGGTGGGCGCATTCTTGAAACCTTTCTGATTGGCCAGGACCTCGCCGACAGATAGTAACTTTTGAAATACGCATTGTTTTATCGTAGTCCTGCCCATAGTCACATTGGTCTTCGTGTAGCCGATAATTGTGGTGCTCGCAGTACTAGCATCCACGATGTGGGCGTTGTTATTCTAACCGCATTGCCATGCAACGGAACCATCTGTCAGGCACTAGGACACATTCAAGTCATTGACACTGCGCCGTGACCACGCGACAACCAAAACAGTGCCCCGGAACACGGTTATGGCCCTACCGGTGACCAGTCCCCATGTGAATATGCACAGCAACTGAATGTACTTTTCACCTTGATTTGGCGTGAATAGATCGGAGGGCTATGAGCTGACGAACAAGAAAGCCAGTGGAGCCTAGCAAGACTATTACTGTACCTGAGTGCCGAGAGAGACCGGGAATAACACGGCTAGGTAGATGGTCCAGTAAGTACTACAAGCTAGTAATCGGGTGGATGATGCGCAACCGCTGGACTTACCTGTATGAAGAGACCACTGTCTGGCACGAAGGTGGAAGATTATGGAAAGTGGAACGAGATAGTATCAGCAGGTGGTGTCACCGCGGCGAGCGAAAATTTCCCGATATCAGAAAAAGGGAATATTCGTTTCCTCATGCTCCCACAGCTGTCGACCTCTGTTTTGGACTACACCCCACGGTGGGAAGTGCCCCTAATACATAACTTGCATGTAGTTGGGTGTGCCCTGAAACAGTGCATGGCGGAGTAGCGACCAGCTTCCAGATATGCACCATACGAAAGACGATCGTGAAAGCGTCACGGTGAACACGCTCCACTGTGCCAATATCGTTTTCACGGTCAGTATGGGGTGTTCCTCCGGATCATTTCTTGCTCTTCACTCATCTCAGCTGGGCAGGACCATTATGTGACTATCATCGTGACGTGGCCAGATGAAAGGGTGCAAAGGGACATACATGGACAGTAGGCGCACCAAGTCGTCCGCAGTACTCGCGCCATATACGGGGATCCACGGGGAGCGTGGTAGAGTTTAGGCTGACGTGAGCCTATGCTAATACCAGTGTCCGGATTTCCACCCTCCGAGGATAAGGCAATACGTGATTTACGATGAACAAATCTGGGTTATCGATTGATTGTGCTGAGTCATGATGAGAATAGGATTTAAAGAGCTCAAGATTCACTTTGACAAGGCAGGCACACCCGGGTGATCGTGACGATGTGACAAACTACCCGCATATTGTGCGTTCAAATAGCAAGAGATGATCCCGTCGTAAAGGCTGCATCCGAATCGACACACTACATGTTCCATCCTTGCGCTGCGTGGCTCCGTTTACGACAGGTCACGCTACTTGCGGGACTCGTACATTCACAGTCCACAATGGATACAGTGAGATGGAACCAGCCCGAGCTGAATGTTCAGCGCATGTATGGGTAGTGCTGTAGTGCTGGGGTAGCACCGGAAACTAAACCGACTGGGCGGGTGGTAGATTTTCGGCTGCTTGCAAAGCCCACAGACTAATCTCGTCGTGAGGAAGCTTAGTCCATTTCGAATAAACCTACGAAATATAAGATGTGATGCAAGGGATGAGTTGAGCACGCACTTGATCAAAATTGTTCAACAATCCAGCCGCTTTAGCGTCCGCTTCCCGTTGTCGTTGGACATTCTTCTTCATCTCCGCGAACGACGCTTGGTTCTCCTGCTCGAGCTGATGATGCGGCCAATCAATTGAATATGGGGATGGTTAGATAGGAAAGGACTTACGGTATGGAGCATCGCCTTCAGTTTCTCCACCTCCGACTCCAATACTGGGACGGTGCGAGAACGAACCGCAGCGCGTGGCTCTAGATCCTCTCTCCAAACGTCTTTTCCTCCTGTTTCTCCATGTTGTTTACGGGCACGCGCGTCAGTGACGACGCGATGCAGAACATTGACGCTTTCGCGGACGTTAAAGTCCCTGAACAGTGTTTCACAGCTCGCCTGGTAAATTACATTATTAATACATGAGAGAGAGATATGTGCGATACATACGTGTATCTGGTCCTCCATATGTCGCGAGATGGTGTTGTAGATACCCTCTGCGCCGTGGGGCTCTTCTTTGCACCAAAGCGAAAAGCATTCCTGAAAGTCTTCGTACCTGTCACGTTCTAGCGCGTCATGTTGCAAGGAGAAAAAGAATACTTACGTCCACTTGTGCGCGGCTCTGTTGATCGCGAGCTGGAGTGCGGAGTGAAAGTGTGTCCAACGCTTGCTGTCTGGCGCCATATGATGGTAATCGTTGATCAAAGAGTCATGTGACTCATACGCTCCTCCTTGACCATCACACTCATGCAACGCGATGACGAGAATGTCTTATCACCCAACGACATCCGGATGCAGCAGCAGCAACAACAACAGCAACAACAGCAACGACGGAGCTCTATTCCATCCTTTGCCTTCATTATTTTCATGCTCTTCATGCTCACAAGCCATACCGGCGACGAGTTCCTCGCACGAAGTCAATACCAGGATGCATTGCAGGCCATGAACGACCAACTATCAAACTATACTGCCTGGTTAAACGGCGAGAGCTCAAATTTTACATTGGTGTGTATTCAACTCAGACGTGCTGTGCTTCAGCGTCCTCATGCGCCGGTAGCCGGAGAGTCGGCCTTCCCTCCCTTCCCTCGCGCAGTTCTTCGTCCCATATGGGCCAACTATAGACCCCCTTCTTGGCTCGTACTACTCAAACACGACTGGATTCATTCGTGGTCCTGTCGACTTCTACAACATCACACCATCCAGCCTCGAGTCGTCCGAGGTCCCGTGGAAGTCGCATGCTCTATCCTTCATGTCGACCGCCAACCTCACCGAGATAAATCATAAACTCGGAAGCTGGAATTGGTCTTCCGCGACGAATCTATCGTGGAGTGTCGTTGATCATGCGCCGCTGGAGATAGAGGGCATTTCAGAAGAGATTGCCATGGTTCATGTACGTCGCGTTCGTGCATCACGCCGCGGACCTTTTTGAGAGGTTATCTATAGGGTAGATTTGACTTTACAGAGCCATCACGCGCAGAAGAGATGCGACTCGAGTTTGATGGCGTCCACTTTCTTTCAAATGGGTCTATATACGGCTTTGCTGAACCAAGGGGGTAAGGAGCATCTCTGCCGTTTGAAACGTCACTTAGAATTCCAGAATAGCCGTAACATCGACATTCGATACATCCCCGTTATCGTTCCGGAGAACGTTAGGAACGATACTGCCCGAATCATACAGCCAGAACTGCTCTCCCGAACCAACAAAGTAAAAAACATGATAGACGCCGGTGTCGTTGACCAAGATTCCTCTCAAGGTGTGTATGTGTGATTTTGTATACGGTCTGCAGATCTTGACGACACCGTGACTCTCAGGCGGCTATCCTGAGACAGCTTGCGGTTTTGTGGTTTATGCCCAGATCGAGCCTTCTCTGGTCACTGCGTCCTCTATGCAAGACCTCGAGGATGAACTTCAGAAGCCGACTGGAAAGTGGACAACGACAAGACCCCCACTGCGTCTCAATGGTATGCTGGTGAGCGGAGAATGCGGGCTACTTTATCACCTCCATGATGCAGTCGGGTTGAGGTATGGACACGCTGAACTCGTGTCTGCAGTCTTCTTACCATCCCTTTGGTATAGATCCCAGTCTTTCTTCCGCAAAGTCACTAACTGTTAGTACTCTCCTTTTTCTACTTTGCCGGGTAATAATACCCTTACTTTTCACTAGACGCTGGCGTCTCCGCTCTCGTTTATCTTATAATGCTGGTCTTATTATCACGGCAAATTGACAGAGCTCATAGCGCCTCAGCGCTCACCCGCTTGTCATTATGGACTTTTCTAACACAAGCTATTGTCGATGCCGTGACATTTGCTGGGCATATCACCTTTGCAATTTTGGCAAACGGTCGGCCATCCATGTCTCTTGTTGCCCCTGCATTCTTCACCTGCCTCTTGTTTGCTCTCGAGGCCGTGAGTAAAACTCCTGTCTTCATTTTGGTATTCACTCACTGTGGTACCTAGCAACACGCAATTATTATCAATCAAGTCCAGGCACCGGAAGATGCAGCAGCCGCGTCAACTAGAGGCACTCCGTCGCCTACGCCAAGTGCTGGTGCTCCAACCTCTGATACCTCTCAATCCCCACTCCCTTTACCAGCTGCTGCGCCACCTCGTCCCACAGGACCCACGTTCGTTCAACTCCTCATTCGTCATCTCCAGTCAGATCCACAAGCTCGTATTTGTACGTATTCCTCTGTCTCGACTCGTTTTGATAACCCACTATACATATGCGCGACAGGGCTTGGAATGTTCCTGTTCCTTACGTTCATCATACGCGTCATCGTCACACCTTCTCTTGCGCTCATTTTTGTCGCAAGCATGTACTCTATGTTCTGGTTCCCTCAGATTATTCGCTCAATTAAGCGGGGACGGGCAAGTGCTTTGAGCGCGGAATATCTCATTGGAACATCTATTTGCAGACTTTACTTTGCCCTTTGTGAGAGATTCTGTTAGGAGTATGTCGAGCGATGCTAGGCTAACTGTCATAAACTAGACTTTTTGGCGTGCCCCAAGAACGTCCTGGATATTGGACCTCGCAGTACGTTGGCATCCATTGTTCTGGTCCTTTGACCGACGCTCTCCTGTGGTAGGATGGGCGTATTATCTTTGCGCTTTTGTACTACTCCAGGTAATCGTCATAATCCTTCAACAACGGTTGGGGCCAACATTCTTTCTTCCAAAGAGTGTACGTCAACTCTCTCTAGGAGATTGGCATGTAGACATTGATAACCCGCCTCCTCGCCACCAGTTCGTTGCCGCAGAGACGTACAACTATCACCCACCATTGCCACTCGCCGTATCGGACCCGGAAGCACCCGATCACTCTCTGGGCGATTGTTCCATATGTATGGAGGCCATACATGCAGAGGATATCGGACCCTTGCAGCACGTTGCTGTCGGTCTACTACAGAAAGTTGGAGGGAGGAAGAATTATAGTCTGGCGCCATGCCACCACTTATTCGTATGTGACTAGTGTTGTCTCCCTTATAACTCGAACATGACTCATGTTCGTCTCTTTCATCCAGCATACAGACTGTCTTGAAAAGTGGCTCGCTATCAAGGTATGGATCTCCGTTGTTCTGTGGACAAGGCAACGTACTGAGTTGCATATATAGAACATCTGCCCTCAATGTCGTCGACCATTGCCACCCCTCTAATATGGTTCACACTGTCTGTATTTTCAGCTGATCCACGGACTCGCAAGTTTCATTCGTTACTGTAGATGGATTTGTATTGTATACCGATCACAATTACCCTAGCACATGTCTTTGATCTAAGTCAAGATAAGTCGCGCGTCTCCGCACTAGCTGTGTCTATGCTATTTCTGAGTGAACGTCGCTCGGTCGTCAATGTCTCACTTGCGACAGACCTCTTCGTTACTGATCACAGGATCAGCGTCCAGGCCGAGGCACGTGATCATGATCTCGATCACATATATGCAAAGTTCCTTCCCTCGGCACGTATCTCCCTCGCTGACCGCTATGTCTGAGGACCCCCAAGATTTTCTCTGTTCAGACGACTCGGGTACCTTTGATTTCTTCCCGTCCTCCCCTACCTCGCACGGGGACAGGTTCACTTCCCCATGCCTTATGGACAGTTCGAAGCTGTCCGTGGACGCGATCGGATCGAAACCGCGCTCGCTCCCTCTAGAACTCATCGAATACATCATTGAACTGTTTCATCGACAGGATCGTTCTTTCCGCGCCATTCGCCCCTTGTCCGAGGTCAACTCTCGTTTCCGGTCGATGGCCATGCAGAGATACATGGCCTCTTTATCCATATGCTCAACACAGCAGCTCGCGTCCCTCGCAAGAGTGCATACATCTATGCTCTTGCGAAGCAACCCTGCTTGGGGATGTATTGGATTTCACTGGGTAAAGTAAGCAGAGCGCATATATGTTGCGAATCACTACCCTTCAGTCTGTTTCATGTATAGGCACTTGTCCGCGCAGTCTGGGGATCTTGCCAAGGCACCTTGGGAACCACGTGCATTTAGCCGTCTGCGGGACCTCCACATCTCTTTTGCAGCCGAAATCAGGTCGACGCAGCACACGCGCTGTAAACAAATATTCACCACCCATCTCGCGAGCTCGCCAATGACCCAGCTCACCTCGTTAACGCTGACAGGTCTATGGCGCATAGATGCCTGTCTCCTACGCATGATTTCTGAAGCATTTTCGGGACTGACGTCCCTTCATCTCAGCTGTTCCGAGCACATCGACGTGTCGTGCTGCTGGACATGCTTCGAGGACAGCTCCTCAGCCGCAGTCCATTCACCTATACCCAACCACTTTTCTACGGTGGTCGCATTGACAGTACGTTTTTTCCGTGCCATGCTTTTCGGCGAGCTGTGAC
>JBBPTY010000851.1:0-13123 GCA_038094335.1 Tylopilus aff. striatulus | reverse complement strand
ATTTTCCTGCGAACGTATTCGAGGATGCGAGGCAATGGCTGACGGAAATTGTGGGCAAGCACAGGCAGCGAGATGGTCCCAGTATGGTGGCGCTCCTGAGGCCCTTGACGAAGCACCCCAAATTGCGCAAGGAGATTCTTCAGTATGACATCTTGCAAGAGTTAGTTGGGTTGTTCGACAACATCATTACGCCACAGCATGAGAATTTTGGGCAAGCAATGGACGGCCTAACCTGCCTTTTAGAGTGCAGTAAGTTGGTGATCATCGCGCTTGTAGTGACCTGCTCATCTGCATCATGTGTTAGAGGAGACCCGGAAATTCTTCATCAAGGCACTTGCTCTCAGTCCCCCAGGTCACAACACATCTAGACTTGCCCGGATACTTGAAGTTGACGGTATGTGCCAATACATTTCTGTTTCGAATCGTTGTCATGCATCGTTTCAGACTCGCATCGTCTCACCGCTGCATTGCGTATGGTGTTGACCCTCGCACGGATTCAGCAAGGTAAGTATTCCAAATTTGGTTTACAAACCATCATAACGTGATGGCACACAAGGACGTGATACATGCACCCATGTGAAGGACAGGATCAGGACATTGGCCAGCAAAAACGAGCATTTAGTTGGTCTCCTGGCCGTTGAAATACTGTTTGCCCTGTATGATGAGAAGGATCCCGGTAGGCTGTGCATGTTGACCTTTATCTGCATCCTGACCGATTCTTTAGGTCAAGTAAACTTTCGAGATAAACACGTCCGGGCTAATCTTGCTAGTGCATTAATCCGCTGGGAGACCGACAGGCATGACCATGGCCTCGAAGACGAATCGAATCCCAGTGTTGATTCAGGGCAAAAGATCCTCAAGGACTTTTTTGGTTTCGGTAAGTGTCGTTTTATCTGACTGCCTGGGCCGTATCTAAACGTAATATTATTCGCTCCAGAGGCCAAACATCTTACGCTGAAGCAGAAAAAGCTCGTTGGGGAATTAAAAACTAGCGTTCAAAAGGGAAATGACCGTGAGCGTACAGCCGCCACCATGACCCTTCTCAAGCTATGCGAAAGTGAGACTTTGAAAATGGACTTGAACAGACACTCATCCTTTGATAGCCGAGGCCATCCGCACTTATCTCTGCCAGATTAATCTGTTAGATGTCTATGTCAGTCAGCTACGACGCAAGGAAAGCGCCTTGCTCGCTGCGTATGCATTGGTCACGTGCTTGGAATATCGTGAGTAGTACCACATGTCATTGGGCTCGAGCAACTCAGAGTCACCAGGTGATATGAAGAAGACCACGGAGGATAACGATTATCTTCCAAAGTATATCATTCACATGCTAAAATTCGACTATTTCGACGATTCTATTGGTCATGTGGAAGGGTTCCAGATTTTTGGACAATTGATGAAACATGGTACGTCATCTTTGGCGATCCTGCTTCTCATTCTTACTCCTTGGTATAGGCGATCTACGTCAAAAGATTAGCAGCGATGAGATCACCCAGGTTCTGCAGGAGAAGCTAGGAAAAGGTAAGCCCAAGGAGATTCGGACGAGCCTGGTCTGCTTGGAGATAGTCCGGTCTTTTGGTATGCGATGCACTTTACAATATCGGCGCAGCCTTACTGATACCCCTCCCAGACGAGAAAGATGAATGGACTTCCAAGCTCGTCCAGCAGAGCTTGGCGCATCTGCGGAAGCCGGATTGGCAGACACAGAAAACAGGAGTGACAATCCTCTCAGCGTTAGCCCAGACGAGTAGGCGTCCATTGTTAACATGATAGCGTATCTGACCTTGTGTTGCCCTCAGAACATGGCGTGGAAGCTATCGGGAGCAGGATACACGACATCATCGGGATGCTTCTCCCGCCCGGCTATCTGCAGTCTCGGCACTCTCGGGCGACGGTGAACCCAACCACCTCTATAGATGCTGGCACGTCCACAGGCACTAGCAAATCTACAGGCAGCTCCAAATCTTCAGACACTCGCAAGCACACCTCATGGGAATTGACGACCGGATCGCTTTCGTCGATAATGGGTCCCGCCTGTGCGGTACGTATTTTAGCACAGAATGGCAAGTATCGTCTTTACCTCATGCGGACATTGGCACTGAAACAATGCATTATTGCAGAGACTTTGAGGGTCAGCGCACATGAGACGCCAGAATATGCTCACTTGAAGCATTTGTACCTGTCCGGTATGCTCATCGGCAAGAGAGACACGTCACCGTGGCGTGTCAGGACTCCAAACCGAGGTAACCCGTTTCTCCTATACTGCGCTACGGGTGCTTGATGCCGTTTCCAATCTCCTCAGTTGATGTAATCATGATACTCGAGAAGATGATTAAAACCGTTGACGGAGAACTGCGTGGTGATGGTCTCTTGTCGATTGGAGATGCCGTCCCACCTCACATTCAACACTGGGACCGCCTTGTGGCGATGCTACGCACCCGGGCGGTGACGGTGGTGTCCATCTTTCCCCTCCTCGGTGTCTCAGTCCTAGCTGCCGCCCTCTCGGTCGCGGCCGCGCCCATTTATCTTTCTCTTTGGCTTTATGAGTGCGTATCGGGCTAGTTATTTGCTCACGTGACCAACGTTGTTGTCTAGATCGTTTCACAGGATGCAGTTGCGCTATCAAGATGAGCGCATTATGCACGCCATGCATGTACACCATCATGAAGCAGAGCACGGTGTCCATGGGACCGGGGTTACTCTTGTTTGATATGGCTAGAACCTCCAGGGCACTGAAAGTGCTGTACATCCCTAAGCCGGCTGGGGTCACGACTCGGGACATGTGGTCCGAATGATACTAGCGATCATTCCTGACTTACCGGTTGGATAGCACCCAAGTAATTATTTATACTAGACTTTTGTTAGCAAACACGTGAGCGGCCTGCACCCGAATGCAAGTAAGGACTTTGAAGCTGACTCCACGCGATTGCGACCTGGTAGCCCTATTGGCAGGTAAGATTGAGAATTCCAATTCCGATACTGTGTATCGATGCACTAGGTCAACCTAAAGCCCCCACTCAGTGGCTTGCTTGTGGGTGTCACGACAAGTGTTGATAGCGATTCGGATGACGTGGTCCCGAGTCAACGCTGGCCAATGTCACTAACACTCGACAATATCGGCTCCAGGCAGGTCCAATTGGACAGTGCGTGATTTGAGTGGTTCGATGGTGCTTCAATTGGCACGGTCACGGATGGCAAGCTACTGCTATGTCAAGCCCACTAATTTGTGGGCAAGCACGAACAAGCAAACCTGATCCTGTCACTGCAGCGTTGGTTCAAGTTATCCCAGGGTCCCACTGCATTTATAGGATTCTTTGTTCGCGTTCTGCGAACATGCCTCAGTTGCGCGGTCAATTAAGCCTACAGCTTTGACCTTGTTGCCATTTCCACCCCTGCGTCGCCTCCGAACCACGACAATTTTAGCATTTTGCCTGTCGGTGACGAGCTTTCGAACGTTGATCGTACCCTAGAACACCCGGTCATAGGTTCCGCTGCCCCACATAAGAAGAGTCTTACGTCGCTGGAATATGTGCAACCAGTCTATTATTTCCTTGGTGATGGAGTCTTGCCTTTGTCGTGCTTGCAGCCTCGGGAGCCATGGAAGCCAAGACCTATTCAAGGACTGCCGCGCTTTCGGGGAAATCATTCCTCGGGGCATTTTCTTGGGAGGTAATCACAAATTCCACAGACGGACGAACGTTTGCGATTAATTCGCCCTTCCGTCTCAATCATAATTCAGTGACTATGTCTCCAAGTCGACAGCCTGGTCACTCGGCTTGTATTCAATTTCTGGAGACAGTGACTTTGCGGGCGGACGACAAAACAGTTCTCAGATCCTCTGGATCGAGTGGGGACACATTCAGATAACAGTCAGAAGATGAATACAGCCATCACGTAGCTATGTAAGTGTAACGATGGGCACTCGCATATTCTGAAAAACGAAACCTTCAGCTTCGACGTTGCTCACCTGCCTGTTGGCTGTGGAATGTGACCGTCTAGCTGTGAGTTTCTCAGACATTTGAAGCCCTCATATCTCACTAGGGTTTGTCTTCGTGTGTTAATACATACCCCGAGGAATTTCCTGCCTGAACTTGGTTTTGATTAATGTGCGTTTCTTTGACTCTCCAATTTTCGTCGCGTAGATTAACGGTCCCTAGGAAGTAGGTCTTCACTGGCCATATATAGTGAGGATTATGTGCATGCAACGAATGCGTAGGGCGAAGTTGATATCGTCGAAGGTGTCAATCTCAGGTTCCCTAACCAGTCCACCCTGCACACGGCCGCAAGTAACCCTTCGGCCGATCGGATCCTTACGCTGCTGCTTACATTTACCCTACCACAGACCGTAAGATGCTAGCAGTACGAGAGACGGCTGGGTACGTCTTTGTAGTTCCTAAGGCGCTCAATCCCACATTTTGATCTACGCGTGAATGATGACTGCGACATTTAGAGTACTGGTAATACTCCGTTTCGCAGACAAGAATAGCATCGGGAACACCTTTAACAACGTTGGCGGGGTGGTGAACTTCACCACTTTAACAAGTGCAAATCACTAATTTGATTATATTTGCGGTTGAGAGAAGTTCCACTTATGTTTGAATACACTCTTGGGAAGGCGGCAACTCATCCGTTCCATCTGAAGTACAGTATCCAAGGGACGCTGTAGATCCCAGAACACGTGTAAAATTTTAACTGATATTTGGAGTGTATGAGTGACATTTTATTTAGGGTACGCCCGCAGCCCACGTTGACAATATAGATTGTAATTTCGCGTCTCATTCTGGACCTATGCATATTGTCATCAATCTCGCCTTCTGTGTGTAGCACTTCTGTTTTCTGTTCTTGTGCATCTGAATTTAAAGCTGATTGCTCATATCGGTATGCGGTAGTTTGGCCAACAACTTTGCCTCGAGCGAGTGTCCTCTGCATATATTGGTGGGCCCCGTGTCATCCACCTCCACCTTGGATCCGCGGACGAAACTCATTGTACGCCTAGATTATGTGAATTGCCCCCCAGAGGCATGTTCAGGCACTTATGCTTTGTATAACCATTATAAGAATCATTTGATGAACTCACCCAGGTTCGCTCACCAAATGAACTATGGAACTGCTCGACGGCGAATTGTTGGGTCCGCTAGAATTACTGGGACGCTACTGGTGTACAATGCATAATAGATCTACGTGGTCCGTAACCTGCTGTAAATCACTGTAGCGTTAAAATATCAGGATAGAACATTTGCTACTGATACATGGTAGTTCAATCCATCTTATTATCCACGATGATAACCCGGCGAGGTGAATCGTTTACTGAATGAAAATACGACTGACTTCCTGTTCGGGTGATGTCTTCGGGAACGTGATAGTTAAAATTCTGTTGAGTTTGACATCCTCGGACTGTAGCGCCTGGTCAAAATGCTCCCTAAGTAAGCCCGACTGATGAGCTTACCTTAGTACGAGATAGAAGTTGTAATACCCGGAAGACTCTCCCAGCGACGCTCGCGAACGAGGTAATTCTTCTCTTCCTCGACTTCTAGGGGCGGGTCTCCAGAGTTTTGGTGGACATCGTTGGTGACCCTTTCGGATGTCGGGTGGGGAAGCTCGAAGACTGCTATCGCGGCGTCGCTATCCGTAGATTTGTAAACCGTCCAATCTGCATGATAGAAAATATAAAGAGTCAGCAGTGCAAACTTACCTTGGGCAATATGCATCGTGGTAGCGTGATGCTACGTGTTTGTCCTTGGGTGCACAGGCGCGGGGAGAAAACTTGACTGCGAGAGACTCTTCAAAGAGACGGAAAAACATTGGTGGGAAGGTTGTAATGGGATTAGACAAAGGCCATTTTTAGGTGCGGTCTGTCAAGTTGTATTGGTGGGAGCTTTGATAGAGTTAGAACAGGAACCTGAGGTGAGGTTCAAATTCGAATAAAATGCGTGATAAAAAGAATATAGCGTCAACTCACAAGGAAAACCGAGCACTCACATGAACGAATGTTCCAGAGCCTGACCGTCGCGGAGGCGTGATGTTGACACATATTTGGAAATGAACAGGAATGGTAACCATGACCGTGACGCGCCTACTTTTTCTTAAATTGACCACTACCGAGAAACAATTCACCGTGCAACAAATGGCAGCAGTAATGGCTGTCTAAAATTATAAGGAGTATAAAAATGATTCTCCTTTGACGACTTGTCGACGACCCGCTAAATGAGCATTATTGACACTTGTTTGGTTTGAAGTTTTGAACTGTAACTTTAAGCCCTCGGCTTGAGCACAGCGTTCGTCATGATGTCGAACGACTCAGACATTCAAGCATTTGTGCGATGGTTCGAGTCAAATAATGGCTTCGTTGACACGGAGGTGATGGATATCACACAATTTCCAGGTAGTGGACGCGGCGCTGTTGCACTCTCCGACATTCCAGTACGTGTGTTGTCGAGTCTTGTTCATTTGATCTCGCCAATTGACATTTCATTTTCCCATGACTTGCTGACCATCGCTTAAATGTGCCATCGTCACAGGAAGGACATACACTTTTCACTCTTCCGCGCACAATCACGCTGTCGACACGGACGTCTCCCCTTCCCACTCTCTTCGGTTTAGATGCATGGCGTGCGCATAGGTTGCATAAAGGTTGGGTTGGGTTGATCTTATGCATGATGTGGGAGGATGCATGGGCACACGAGTTGGATGTAACCGAGGGTGGACAGGGCCAAAACCTCATACAGACGAAATGGGGACCGTATATGCGCCTTCTTCCGACAGTGTTTGACACTCCGATGTTCTGGAGTGCAGAAGAGCTGAAAGAACTTCAGGGGACGTGTGTGGTGAGTTGGACAAGCTCTGTTCAGGCTCAGACGCTATCACACTTACACCCATCTACTGCCCTCCTGCGCCATATATAGATAGACAAGATTGGCCGTGAAGATGCTGAGCGCGCATACTTCGAACAGCTTATTCCGGCAATAAGAGTAGGTCCGCATCTTACGTTGCTTCATTGGGACTTTGCCCCCCCTCACCATTATCTTTCGCTTGCAGAAGTTTCCTACCCTTTTCCCACCTGCTCATCACTCAAAATGGTATACTCTTGATGCATATCACTGTGCGGGAAGTCGCATTCTATCACGCAGCTTCGCAGTCAATCGCTGGACAGAGGACAGTGAAGCAGAAGAGCAGGTCGGCGAGAGCGATACCGATGAACTCGAAGGTCTGGATCCGGCCGACTCTGCTTCGAACCTCGATAATCGTCTTCAATCCCCTCCACTCGAGAACATCGATGTCAAGTTGGATTCAGATTCAGAAGACGATGAACAAGATGATCCATCAGATGTTGCTATGGTGCCAATGGCGGACCTGTTGAACGCAAGATGGGGCAGTGAGAACGTGAGTTCAAATTTCTTCCTCGTACAAATCATGTTATGCATTTGCCATCTTTACCAATTGTAGGCGAAGTTATTCCATGAACCGCTTATACTACGGATGGTGGCCACAAAGAAAATCATACAAGGTGAACAGATCGTAGGTATTTCTGCCTTTAGTTATTCACTTACTGACGGGGTATTTCACTCTTTTATCGGACTTCAATGGTATTTCTGTGTCCAAAAATATCGCGTTCAAAAACGCTGCTTTTACCTGCCGAGACGCCCTATAGTTCAATACATATGGGGACCTGCCAAATTCGGATCTTCTGAGACGATACGGCCATGTTGACTTAGTTCGACTATGCCCATCTTCATCCGCTACACCTGGAAACTCTGAGGATGTTGAAATGAAAAATAGTGATGCGGATGGAGAATCTATCTCGCTTTTGGGAAATCCTTCTGATGTTGCAGAAATCCGAGCAGACTTAGTTGTCCATGTGGTACAAATGACCGACTTTGAACCGAAGGTGAACGATGTACATGCGCGCATTGAATGGTGGCTAGATGAGGGTGAAGACGAGTGTGTCACATTATATTTTCTTTATCTTAACCTGACTCTGACCTTCTAGCACGTTCGTGATCACCATGCCTGACTCCGGGCCTCGATTATCTACGACCATTCCTTTTGCGCTGGTCTCATTGACGCGTTTGCTTACCCTGTCCGAGCCTGAATTCGAGAGCGCTCGTTCAAGAGGAAAACTTCCCAAAGGCAAACTGCGGACGGGTGACATCAAAGAAAATTTAAGAGTTTTGGAAATATTGGATAATGTATTTAAGCGGCGCGAGGAGATGTATGTCGGGGGGAGTGCAGAGGTTCGGCTTGGCTTGCATTCAATCCTACACCGCTTACATCCTTCTCTTCAGGACGACGAGCGCCTGCTCTCCCTTGCGGGAACACTTACCATGCGTAAACGGCACGCCGTAATCGTAAGGCTCGGCGAGAAACGGGTATTAAGAGCCGTTAGGCAAACAATAAGGGCAGCATTGGCAGAATTCGGTGGTGCTAATGGGGGTGGGTGCGGAGATGAGAAAAACAATACAAGAGACAAAGAGGGTGGGAAAGGCACAAGCAATAGAAAACGTGCCACCAAGGGGACCGAGGGGGAGTATGGATGGAAAAGGGCACGGAAATGACAACGCTGTAAACCCACGACCAGTCGTATGGCGCATGTTCATCAACGAGACCGCGTCGTTTGTTCAACTGGAATTGCCTGGCTTCGCTGGTTTCACATTCCTGGGCTTTTGTGCGCTTTCATGACAAGGAACGTGGTTTTTTCCAAAATAGCTTCAGTGATGCATCTTTCTCCATGGGTATTCGCTAATTGTTACTGCAAGACCCCTGGTTGCTTCCGGTGGAGTACACCGATGGGATCCTGCAAGTAGTTTTCTGGAACGTGAACGTTGTCAACAACCTATTTGGTCAGATAGAATGTGGAACGTTGACATTACATACGGCGCCAGGCAATCATGTCCGAACCAAGTTGAGATGTCTCGCTTCTTCCAGCTCTCTTGGCAAATGGGTACCAAGTGGATGATATTTGGCGATCCGATCCCCCTCTCCTTTATTAGGGAACAGTCAATTTGATGAGAGTTGGTGTCGGGGGCGGTCGCGCGAGGTTGCGGGGTTTTCGACGCACAATTGCCGACCACCGTCATTAATTGAATTCCGTGTGTAAAGACAGCAGTCTCCCGGACGATGCCGTCCCATTTACCTCGTTTCGACGCTCGTGGGTGGGCACACATAACGAGATAAGTATGGCAGAGTTGAGTTTGTGGAATGCATGTGATGCGGACCTCGCAGAAGGGTCTTCAATCGCGCCGAGCTCCGGGGGTGCGATTTCACATCCGTGTGAGGGGGTATTCAGGATCGTCTTCACTGGCCCTCATCGAAGTAGACGGAGATTTATATCTCGGATCTTGCTTTATAGTACCCAAGAAGTGCGCTTCTTCAGGTTCGCGGAACACCACGCGCAAACGAGGCGATACCTAGAGTCCAAACACGAAAAGGGGGTGGGTCGATGTTTTACTCAGCCCCATGCAGGTAAATACGAGATGACATCCTTAAGCCATCGCGATACGACGATGTGATGAACTTACTTCCGAGACGTACAGATGCAAGGGGATCCAATGCCGGGCAACGGAATTTGGTTGCCTGACTTGGCATGCAGCTGCAATCGCCCTACTAGTGTTCAATACAATGACGGACATACCTCCTCGTGTCATGGTGTAAAAATATCGTGCATGCGACGCAATCACATGATCGAAGATACTGACCTACATCCTAGTTGCGCAGGATTTCGGGTACCCTGACAGCGTTTAATAGAGAAAAGGTATCATACCACGGATACGATATAGACTAGCGCTGTAGGACTATTTGAAAAAGGACCTGAGATTGATATCTGCAGGCAGGCTTGCCGCTTGTTGATTGAATGAGTGTTCCTCATCGATATCAAGCAGAGGAGAATACGACCAACTATACACCGATGAGCCATGAGCCAAACGGCAAGTTGTCGCCAGTTGGGGCCGCTCAACGGCCGTGCCTGAAAGGAAGTCAAGTGTAGAAGCGTCGAGTGCCTTTATCCTTCTGGTATCATGTACTTCTAGGCAACCATGGTCCTGGTAATATTCTCATGACATTCCGCTTGCATGGCCAGGAGTACCCTGAGTCTGAATACTCGAAGAGATCGAGCTTTAAGTTGTTCCGTTTGCCAGTACTTTATGACCGCGGTGAGTTGGCAGTGAGCCGGCGGCAGGTCGACTCGGATTGGTTAAGCTTGAAGTTACGTAGTGGAACAGACAGCCGTGGCGGCAGTGCGGTTCATTCCGAGGTTCGGCTCGTATTGTCCTTTGGGAATAGCAGACAAGCATGAATTGCAACTCATGAGGTATGTTTATTCTCCTGTCGAAACCCCGAACTATCCCGCAGAAAATTGTACCACACGGGCGTGGAGGTCGAGCCTGAGCTTGGACTTGGACAATGCGGGAGGAGGGAAACACTTTACACTTTAGACGCTGCTGATGAAATTGCAGAAGTGAGCGGGATTTTCGTAACCCGCAAAACTTGCCGAGTTATGGTACGTTGGCCCATAGTTAATGGTTCCATGTTGTTACCTCATCATTCATAATGGCTTCAGAACTGCGGGCTACCATCGGTATCACCAATGCGACATTGTCGGTAACGCATGTGTCCGTCCCAGTTCATGAACTCGAGCGTGGATACACCATGTCTGAGTCCTCGGATATTTCATTAACTTGAAACAAGGTCACAAGATCAGGTTGTCGCCCCCGCATGTCCTGTGACGTCAACTACTGTACATGCGGCCGACTCTCCCACCTGAAACGGCGGCGGACAGAGTCCTTTCCTCTGAATCTCCCCCCAGAGCCACCAAGACCTGTGCTTGAACTTTACCGGGATTTGCATGAGCTACGAACCCTTAGTATGTCGTTGAACTCTGCCGGTTTCCGATCAACTACCGTGTGCTTTCCGTCAGTTCTAGGGGTCACCTTGCGACAAAACACCGCGCGATCCGACCCCACTATTCTATATGTCTCGCAATCTCAATGACAGATCTTCGGTTCGATGAAGCACGCGGTGCCTACTGCCAGGGTCCATCACCATGAATTCGAGTCTAAGCGCATTATCTATGCGCAGCAGCCCAGTTCAAGGATAATTCAGGAGTAAATTGACGATCCGCGCCTCCTACGTTGTTGGCACAGTCACCGACTAATGGGTCCGTGGACGCTGCCCGCGTACAATACTGCCCGACTCGGAATACAACTCAAATATCACTATGTAGATAGGGCACATCACGCCGTTTCAGGGGGATTTTGCTGCGGGCGATGCTGTTGATAAGTGACCGTCAAGTTCGTACACCATATCGCACATGCCATAGACTAGAAGGCCACACGAATAAGGCAAGAAGGAGCTGGTATCAGCTTGATATCAAAACACCCCCCAAGTAATATATTTGTGGGGCACCAATTAAGCATGGTCTGATACACGGGGCTGGGACTGCCTCGACCCACACAGGATTAAGTGCCCCTTTGATACGACCATCGCCTTCATCACGCTTTTGGACAAGCAATAGCGTACAGGTACAGACTGCACTAGACTCTGATCACCCTAGCTAGGAAGGCTATGTCGACTAAGCACTGTTAGTCAACGGTCGTTCGGCAGAATATTGTTCGAGGGGACGGATCGGATCTATACTACCGCCTCAGCATGCTTCGCAGTCTCGCGAGCCAATTTGGTGGCTCATCGCACTTCGAAATTGGGGCGAGGAAGCGGCAGGAAGACGACTGCCGGTCGACATCACAGCTGTTTGCAAACCGATGCGGAAAACGCGATTGAAAATTGCGCCCCGGTTACTGCCGGGTACGGGACCCCGGATTTGTCTAAGTGGGCAAAGCCTTTGTTGTCACACCAACTCATCTATACAGTCAAGACTCAATGTGATCGCTGTCACTGAGTGAAAAGTTTAAAACTGGCACAAATAAGGACCAGCACATACTGATAGTAAAGTAGTAAAGTTCAAACAGATCAAGACCCAAAATGGAGTAAACTGACAAACTCCATCTTAATAGGCTCACAGCAAAAATCCCAGAAACAATTACTTATTCAATGTGTTTGCTGACTCAAGTCTGAAGTGGAAGGCGCCTAACATGTGGCAAGGTCAACACCAGTCATTATTTAGCGTCGGACAATGCGTCTACACCATCGGACAAAGTTGTCCATCATGCCTGCAGCCCAGTTCCATGTAACTTCCAAGGCTGCTTCAAACTCGCCACTGTCCCAGTGCGGGTGATCACTCTCAGAGTTTTCGGTCAAATTAAACCTCAGCACGTCCTTCACAGTGATCAATCCCTTCAGAGCACCTAGCTCCTCGACAAGAATGACCCGCGGACTACACGAATAATGCATCAGCCAGTGAGGAGGAGCGCACATAATAATAGTTACCCACCCCATGCGCTTAAAGAGCTGCATCACAATCTCAAGTGGCAATCGTGGAGACACGGTGAGAGGGGTCTTGGGTGACCTAATCAGTATGACAACGCGGCCCGAATGTCAACACGAGTTCGTACCTGGTTTACCCATGGCCATAGCTTGAGAACATCGTTGGACGCCGTGGTTTCTAGCAATTCGACTGCATCATCTTCCTCAGCTCCAAGAGCTGATCCTGACGTCACTCCAGACAAAACGAAGTCTTCCTGATCGGACGCTTGTCGGCTAAATGAACACGGCGTTTGTGGCGACACATCGCCCATGTGCTGGGCCTGATCTGAAATGCAATAAGCTCCGGAGATCAGACTACCACAGAAAGTAAACACGAACCCAATACATAGCGTAGTTCAGTCCTACCAATATAACCAGAAAGAGCCTTGGATGTCTTGGAAGCCACAATTGGAAAACCTTTCACATCGGTCGAAGCGAGTACGTGGTCTGTGAAAAGTACGCGGGTGAATTGAAATGCCACTCAATTGCTTGAAGGCCATACCGACATCATTGACGCACATCCCTGTTGCATAGAGCACCGCCAAATCTTTCTTCATCACCTCGGATACTGGTCATGTCAAATCGATCAGGGACCACAGCGACCTTGCCAATAGCATGAGGTTACCCACCGGCCACGTTCGACGATTGATCGTGTTGATCTAGGATAGGGTATCCATTAAACCGAATGCTCTCGTCGGCTATCCCGCGCGTG
>JBBPTY010000850.1:0-13126 GCA_038094335.1 Tylopilus aff. striatulus | reverse complement strand
GTCGGAATCGCAGTGACGAATTTGATAAGCAAAACATTGCTGCCGATAGGTACTGTAGTCGTAGTTTGGGCTATCACGTGCTGGTACTTGGATTCGGATCTGCAGTTGGGTGGGGGCAGACGTCGAGACTACGAAGTGTTGGCCGCTAGGCACCGGCGGTGGTTCTGTTCGTCGGCCTCGGGTGTCGGAGTTCGCTTTAGTTGAGGCGACTTTGCAAGCGACCGAAGACTTGGCAGCTGTTCGAGGTCTCAAGCGAGTGGCTCCAGTCTCCATCTGTCTGGCAATACGAATCCGACAAGCGCAATCTCAGTCCTCGCAATGTTCGTCAGCTCCAGTTCCTCCATGATTCCCTTGTTGCTAGGCCCCGTCAACCTTGCGCAATTGACCTATGCGATCCAGGGCAATTCTACGATGACAGGTCTCCCGCATCTCTCTGGCGATGTACCATCTGGGGTACATTGGACAGCTGTGCCCAAATCTGACGACACTTTGCACTGAACTTTAGGTAGCATGTACCGCACATCACGTGCTGCATCCGCGAACGTAAGTTCATATGTAACCAGTGTTCCTCTTGGCCTTCATATCCGGCGCATCTTGGCGTGACGTGCTCCACTTTGATCAAGTTCGAGGTGTATCAGATTGATCGAGAGGTATGCCCGTGTGATCCGGACGACCAGATATTGCTGACTCATTCATAAATACATTCTTATTTCAATGCTGTCACTAGATAACAAGTGCTGAAATATCTGGACTTCAATTCCTAGCATTTATTCACTGACTTTACGAATTCATGTCCACCGTCACATCCTGCTCATCATTTTCTGGGGTCCTCGACGAGGGCAACTTATCCTAATATAACACAAGACGCCCCTTCCGAGTCGTCTTCACCTGCGCAAAGGTACCCGTCCTTGAGTTTGCATAGCCATGTCCATCACGTCATTGCGGTGAAAAGACGGAACAAAAGTTGCTCAACTCGGATGCCATTCGTCGTACGCCACCCTGGGATCATCTGATTTGCATGTCTGTCGTCCTGCTAAGGCTGAGATGAAACTCTGGCCATGTTTGTGCAACATCCTCCCCTATAACAATGTACGTTGCATTTCACTCATTTTTCTCACCAAGGCACAGATACACTGCCAATTTTGTGTGATGAAGGAACATTTTACTGCAGGCGTGTCCCTGAGTTCCTGCGGAAAGGACGGGGCCAGGCCCCATTCGTCACTCATAATCCACTTTCATTGGTGCAAGGTGTAAATGTATGACGTTCCCACGGCACGTCCTACCAGGAAGCAATACTCGTAAGTGTCAAGACGTAGGTGGCATTTTCACGCATCGTTGTCTTGCAATGCCGGTATAACAGGAACATATTCAGTCCCAAATGGTGCGAGGAGAGCGGGCTGTGTTCGTAGGGGAAAGGTAGAGAAAAGGAAAGCAGCCAGTGGTCGAGGTATAAGAAGAGCCGACAGCCAGAGATTCGACATCAACGAACAAAGCTTCTCTCTCGAGCAACTCCACTCACCCAATCTACTCATTGCAATATGCGCTTCTCATCTTTCGTCTCTGTCGCCGCACTCGCTGCAGTCGTCGCGGCCGCGCCTAACGCGCTTCCCCGTGGTGGTACTTCGTGCAGCAATGGTGACACATTTTGCTGCAACTCTACCCAACAGGTGAGACGTCGCGAATCATACTTCGCTCTGTTGTGCTTTGTGCTCACCGACGGCTGTACCAGTCGAACCCCACGACGCTCAGCGTTCTCAGCGGACTGCTCGGCCTCGTCCTCCCCCAGGTGGAGGGCATGATTGGGATTACCTGTACCCCTCTCAGCATCCTGGGTGTGGGCGGCAATTCCTGCACTCAGCAGGCGGTCTGTTGCACTAACAACAACTTTGTAAGTCCAGGAATTCGTACGTAGATAAACGACGTCGTTGCTGATAAGCGATCATCTAGAACGGGTTGGTGAACCTCGGCTGCACCCCTCTTAACATCAACTTGTAAATCTATCTAACTTACTGGCTCTCTTCGCGGTTCCTTCCGCTTTTCCTTGCACTTTTTTTGACTTCATATGCTAAATGACGTCATTAAATAAGTTTGCTTGTCATGTATGATTTGTGGGCGTTGAATATGATAGTGTGGTTTGTTTGAGGTGTTTGGTCCGAATCGCTCAGTATGGCGCAAGTCGTGTGATGAATGGCATCCTTGAATCGAGCCTTCGATCAGCGTCGTGTGGGGTTGCGAACGAAGCGCTTGTGGTTTGTCCGTGAATTTACTTCATTTTTCGTCCGTTTGGAACTTGACATGTCTGATGCGCTCCCTCTTCATGTATCATAGTTACGATCCCCAGAGGCCGAGTCCGCGTTGTCGAGCGAGGTAGTCACCAGTAAACTGACAAAATCCCTTTTTTGGACTTTTGCGGCACTTTCCTGACTTTGGGGCTATACCACAAAGTCCGAATTGCATTTGGCACGCACATAAATTCCACATTGACTGCTCTTGGGTCATTTTCGGCCAAAAAGCGGTTGTTACGTGTGCCGTTGTGCAATGGTGGCGGGCGCGTCGGATCGTTGTGCAATTTCGTAATAGGTCCTCTTCAATATGCAGCTCCTGACTGGTGGTCGCGCCAACGCAAGGGTATCAATGGTCTATGACCCCTTGTTTCTTTGCCGAGATGGGTGGACTTGCTTATCGTGACGAGAAGGGCGATTCACGTGATCGACACCCTCAGATTCTTACAGCTTTGCAAGGAAAACAAGGCTGCAAACCTACTTGTTACAATGAAGGAAATCAGAGGCAAGATACAAACATTGGCGACTACTGATTCTCCTTCCAAGATCATCTGCAATTCTGTCCCGCGGTCTGGATATAACTGTTTTGCAGAAGCATCTTGGTCATTTGCTGATGCAACAACACCAGTACTCGATTTCGTGACTACCGGCCCCATACTCCTACCATTTATGGCTGTCACACCGCAACAACAACACAATTTATGCAGCACATATGACCGTTTCCAGCAGCCTCAACCCTATGACACCTACGACAATCCCTACCAGGTTGCATCATCTTCTAATCGGGATCAGCAGCCTCATACAAATGGTGGTATTCCCTCCCCATCATTCTCACCAGCCCATACATTATTATAGCTACCGTAGTTCCTAGCTACTTGTCAATAAAAGCAGTGCCTACTAAGTCACTGTGCAGATGCCAATAATGGGGTTTGGTGTAATAGTCTGAGAAAAGTGTGACAACGACTGTCGAAGTCGCTGGAGGGGATAACACTGGCGATGGTGGTGTTCGTCGGCCTCGAGTGTCGGAGTTCGCTTCAGTCGAGGCCACTTTGCAGGCGACCGAAGACTTGGCGGCTGTCTGAGGACTCAAGTGAGCGATTCCAGTCTCCATCTGTCTAGAAATACGGATCTGACAAGCTCAGCCTCAGTCCTTGCAATGTTCGTCAGCCCTTGTTCCTCCATGATTCCCTCGTTGCTCGACCTCGTCAATCTTGCGCAGTTCACTATGCCATCCAGAGCAATTGTGCGCTGAACTTCAGGTAGCACGTACCGAACATCACGTGCTACCTCCGCGAACGTAAGTCCACATGCAACCAGTGTTCTTTATATCTGCGGCGATTCTGCGCATCATGGAGTGACATGCTCCACTTTGATCGTGATCAAGGTATAACAGATTGATTCAGAGGTATCCCCGTGTGATCTGGACGACTGGATATTGCTGACCCATTCATAGATACATTCTCGTTTCAATGCTGTCGTTAGACAACAAGTGCCCAACTATCTGAGCTAGCATTCAGCTGCTGGTTCCACGAATTCGTGTGCATCGTCACATCCTGCTCATTATTTTCTGGGGTCCTCGACAATGCAACATGTCCTAATATATCGCAGGACGTCCCTTCCGAGCCGCCTTCACCTGCGCACAGGTACCCGTCATTGAGTTTGCATAGCCATGTTCATCACGTCATTGCGGTTGAAAGGTGGAACAAAAGTTACCCAACTCAGATGCCATTCATCATACGCCACCCTAGGATCATATGATTTGCATGCCTGTCGTCCTGATGGCGCTGAGGTGAAGCTCTGACCAGGTCTGTGCAACATTATCCCCTGGAATCATGTACGTTGCATTCCATTCATTTTTCTCACCAAGGCACCTATACATTTCCAGTTTTGCGTGATGAAGGAATATTCTACTGCATGTTTGTCCCTGAGTCCTTGCGGAAAGAGTCCGATTCGTCACTCGCAATCCACTTTCATTGGTGCAAGGTGCAAATGTGCGACAATCACACGGCACGTCCTACCAGCAAAAAATGCTCGTAAGTGTCAAGACGCAGGGGACATTTTTACGCGTCGTTGTCTTGGAATGGCGATATAACAGGAACATATTCAGTCCCGAATGGTGCGAGGAGGGCGGACTTTGTTCATAGGGGAAGGGTAGAGAAAAGGAAAGCAGCCAGTCGTCGAGGTATAAGAAGGGGCTAACAGCAGGAGACTCGACATCAACGAACAAAGCATCCCTCTCGAACAAGTCCTCTCACCCAATCTACTCATTGCAATATGCGCTTCTCATCTTTCGTCTCCGTCGCCGCACTCGCTGCAGTCGTCGTGGCCGCGCCTAACGCGCTCCCCCGTGGTGGTACTTCGTGCAGCAACGGTGACACCTTTTGCTGCAACTCTACCCAACAGGTGAGACGTCGCGAATCATATTTCGCTCTGTTGTGCTTTGTGCTCACCGACGGTGGTACCAGTCGAACCCCACGACGCTCAGTGCTCTTGGCGGGCTGCTCGGCCTCGTCCTCCCCCAGGTGGAGGGCATGATTGGGATTACCTGTACCCCTCTCAGCATCCTGGGGGTGGGCGGCAATTCCTGCACCCAGCAGGCAGTCTGTTGCACTAACAACAACTTTGTAAGTCCAGGAAATTGCACGTAGATAACAATGTCGTTGCTGATGAGCGATCATATAGAACGGGTTGGTGAACCTCGGCTGCACCCCTCTGAACATCAACTTGTAAATCTATCTAACTTACTGGCTCTCTTCGCGGTTCCTTTGGCTTTTCCTTGCACTTTTTTTGACTTCATATGCTAAATGACGTCATTAAATAAGTTTGCTTGTCGTGTATGATTTGTGGGCGTTGAATATGATTGTGCGGTTTGTTTGAGGTGTTGGGTCCGAATCAGTATGGTGCGAGTCATGTGATGGATGGCATCCTTGCATCAAGCCTTCGATCAGCGTCGTGTGCAGTTACGAATGGGGCGCTTGTCGTTTATCCGTGAATTCTCTTCATTTTTCGTCTGTCGAGAACTTGATGTATCTGCCGCCCCCCCCTCTTTATGGATCATAGTTGCGATCCCTGGATCTGGCCGAGTCCGCGTTGTCGAGCGAGGTAGTCACCCGTAAACTGCACTTTTCGACCTTTCCTGACTTTGGGGCTAATACCACAAAGGGAAGAAAAGTCCGAATTGCATTTAGCACGCACGTAAATTCCACATTGACTACTCTTGGGTCATTTTCGGCCAAAAGGTGGTTGTTACGCATCCCGTTGTGCAATGGCGACGGGTGTGTCTGATCGTTCCGAAATTTCATAGTAGGTCCTCTTCACTATGCAGCTCCTGACAGGTGGTCGTGTTAGTGCAAGGGTATCAATGGTCTATGCCCCATTGTTTCTTTGCAGAGGTGGGTGAACTTGCTTATCATGACGAGAAGGACGATTCACACACGATCGACTCCCTCAGATTCTTACAGCTTTGCAAGGAAAATAGGATTGCAAATCCACTTATTACAATGAAGGAAATCAGAGACAAGATATAAACATTGGCGGATACTGATTCTCCTTCCACAATTCCGTCCGGTGGTCTGGATATGCGCCTACGAATGTGCAACATGGCGTGTTTTCGACAAGTCACGGTAATACTGGGTACGTGTCCTTGGCTAGGGCGTTGTCTGTATGATATTATCAGCAGTAAATATATGGGGAAGACAGGACGTCATCCTACCCTCGTGGATGAACCGGACGAGGGCGAGCTTCTTGATTGGATGGGGATCACAACCGGGCCAGGTGTGCACGCGCATATCTCGAAGAATTCCTGGGCCTGGGTCATCGTCGGAGCGCCGCATACATCATGCCGTCGCTATATTGATGCATCAAGTCATCACTGTATCATTAAATTGGAAATTGACGCGTCGATCGCTGCAATGGGGTTTGCGAGGACAGGCAGCGCCACGGAGAAATCATGCGTCGATACGCGCGTCTGCGTGAATTTTCATATTCCGATCCAACACATGCAACCGACAGCACTCACCTCGATAAAAATGAGATGTATCGTCAGAAACAACAAACTGGGAGCGTATCTCATCAGACAGTCAAACAGAAGCTGAATGACAAGTGCCACCTATACAATCAAGTACCAGCACCGCGCTTTGCCTTCAAATCGAACAATTTACTCGCATTTCATGTCGACTCTGCTAGCAATGGGATGGCGACCACAAGAAGCGTGACTGAAAATAGATAGTTAGACCAGCAAAACTCGGTCAAGAAAACGGCTACATACCTTTAATGGGTAAACTGTCCAGCATCCCGATTAGGCTCGGCTATCGAGAAGTATGACGAGGTCGCGCAATTCCTTGGGCATGAACATGTTTAGCTATCGGTTCAGGTTGATGGCGAGACAGCGGTCGTGATCGCAGTGACGAATTTCACAAGCAAGACATTGCTGTCGACAGGTGCTGTAGCCGTAGTTTTGGCTATCAGATGCTAGTACTCGGATTTGGGTTTGCAGCTAGGTCAATGGTGGAGTAGAGGCAGAGGTCGAGACTGCGAAAACGTTAGCCACTAGGTACTGGCGATCATCGGTTGTGTCCGTCGGCCTCGGGTGTCGGAGTTTGCTTCAGTTGAAGCCACTTTGCAAGCGACCAGAGACTTGGCGGCTGTTTGATGTCTCAAGCGAGTGACTCTGGTCTTCATCTGTATAGAAATACGGATCTGACAAGCGCGGTCTCAGTCCTTGCAATGTTCGTCAGCCCTTGTTCCTCCATGATTCCCTCGTTGCTCGTCCTCGTCAATCTTGTGCAGTTCACCTATGCCATCCAGAGCAATTATACGATAACAGGTCTCTCACAGCCCTCCAGCGATGTACCATCTGGGGACATTGGGCAGCCGTGCCCAAATCTGCACTGAAGCATGTACCGTACATCACGTGCTGCATCCGCGAACGTAAGTCCCTATGCAACCAGTGTTCCTCTTGACCTTCATATCCGCGGTGATTCTGCGCATCATGGAGCGACGTGCTCCACTTTGATGATGATCAAGGTATAACAGATTGATCGAGAGGTATGCCCGTGTGATCCGGACTGGATATTGCTGACTCATTCATAGAAACATTCTTGTTGCAATGCTGTCGCTAGACAACAAGTGCCCAACTATATGACTTGGCATTTAGCTGCTGGCTTCACGAACTTGTTTGCACCGTCACATCCCGATTATTATTTTCTGGGGTCCTCGACAATGCAACATGTCCCAATATAACGCAGGACGTCCCTTCCGTGTCGTTTTCATCTCCACACAGGTACCCGTCCTTGAGTTTACATAGCCATGTCCATCACGTCACCGCGGCCAAAAGACGGGACAAAGGCTACCCAATTCAGATGCCATTCGTCGTACGCCACCCCAGGATCATCTAATTTGCATGCCTGTCGTCCTACTCCCGCTGAGGTGAAGCTCTGGCCACGTTTGTGCAAGATTATACCCTATGATCGTGTACGTTGAATTCCATTCATCTTTCTCACCAAGGCACAGATACACTGCCGGTTTTGCGAGATGAAGGAATATTTTACTGCATTTTTGTCCCTGAGTTCCTGCGGAAAGAGCGGGGCCAGGTCCCATTCGTCACTCGCAATCCACTCTCATTGGTGCAAGGTGCAAATGTGCGACAATTACATGGCATATCCTACCAGGAAACAAAGCTCGTAAGTGTCAGGGAGCAGGCGACATTCTTACACGTCGTTGTGTTACAATGCCGGTATAACAGGAACATATTCACTCCCGGATGGTGCGAGGAGAGCGGACTGTGTTCGTAGGGGAAAGGTGGAGAATGGGAGAGCAGCCAGTGGTCGAGGTATAAGAAGGGGCCGACAGCAAGAGACTCGACATCAACGAACAAAGCTTCTCTCTCGAACAACTCCACTCACCCAACCTACTCATTGCATCATGCGCTTCGCATCTTTCGTCTCTGTCGCCGCCCTCGCTGCAGTCGTCGCGGCCGCGCCTAACGCGCTTCCCCGTGGTGGTACTTCGTGCAGCAACGGTGACACCTTTTGCTGCAACTCTACCCAACAGGTGAGACGTTGCCAATGACATTTCGCGCTGTTGTGCTTTATGCTCACCAACGGCGGTACCAGTCGAACCCCACGACGCTCAGCGCTCTAAGTGGGCTGCTCGGCATCGTCCTTCCCCAGGTCGAGGGCCTCATTGGGATCACCTGTACCCCTCTCAGCATCCTGGGCGTGGGCGGCAATTCCTGCACCCAACAGGCAGTCTGCTGCACTAACAATAACTTTGTAAGTCGAGAGATTCGCATCTAGATAAATAACGTTGTCGCTGATGAGCAACCATATAGAACGGGTTGGTGAACCTCGGCTGCAACCCTATTAATGTCAACTTGTAAACCTATCTAACTTACTTGTTCTCTTCGCGGTTCTTCTGGTTTTCCTTGCGCTTTTTTTTTTGACTTCATATGCTAAATGACGTCATTAAATAAGTTTACTTGTCATGTATGATTTGTAGGCGTTGAATGTGATGGTGTGGTTTGTTTATTGCTTAAGGCATTCGGTCCGAGTCATTCAGCACGGCGCAACTCACGTGATGAACAGCATCCTCGGATCGAGCCTTCAATCGGCGTCATGTCCGGTTGCGATCAGGGTGCCTATGGTGTATCCATGAATTCTTTTTATGTCTGTCAAGCACTTGACTTATCTGACGCGCTCCCCCTATGTATATCATGATTGTGATCTCCGGAGGCCGAGTCCGCGCTGATGCGCGAGGTCGTCGCCAGTAAACCCACAAGTTACGTTTTTGGACGTTTGCAGCACTTTTCGACCTTGCCTGACTTTTGGACTATACCACAAAGGGACTAAACGTCCGAATTGCGTTCAGCACGCACTTCACTGCGACACTGACGACTCTAGGGTCATTTTCGGCCCAGAAGTGGTTGTCACACATGCCGTTGCGCAATTTCGTAGTAGGTCATCTTCAATATGCAGCACCTGACAGGCGGTCATGTCAGAGCAAGGGTATCAATGGTCTATGCCCCATTGTTTCTTTGCCTAGGTGGGTGGACTTGCTTATCGTGACGAGAAGGGCGATTGGCACATGATCGACTCCCTCGGATTCTTACAGCTTTGCAAGGAAAACATAATTGCAAACCCACTTATTACAGTGAACGAAATCAGAGGCAAGGTACAAACATTAGCGACTACTGCTTCTCCTTCCAAGATCATCTGCAATTCTGTCCTTCAGTCAGGATATGCACCTACGAATGTGAAACATGGCGTGTTTTCGACATGTCACAGTAATACTGGGTGAATGTACTTAGCTAGGGGCGTTGTCTATATGATATTATTAGCAGTACATATATGGGGAAAGCAGGACATCACCTTACCCTCATGGGTGAGACGTGCGAGGGCGAGCATTTTGAGCACTTTCATCTGGATGGGCATCACAACCGAGCCAGGTCTCCACGTGCATATCTCGAACAATTCCTGGGCCGAGGCCCATCGTCGGAGCGCCGCATACACCATACCGCTGCCATAATGACACACGAAGTCATCGCTGTATCATTAAATCGGAAATTGACGCGTCGATCGCTGCAATGGGATTTACGAGGACAGGCAGCGCCGCCGAGAAATCACGCGTCGATACTCGCGTCTGCGTGAGTTTTCATATTCCGATCCAATGCATGCAACCGACAACACTTACCTCGATGAAAATAAGACGTATCGTCGTCAGATACAACGAACTGGGAGGGTACCTCGTCAGGCAGTCAAACAGAAGCGCCACGTATGCATTCAGGTATCAGCACCACACCGCGCCTCGCCTTCAAATCGAACAATTCACTTCCGTTTCTTGTCGACCCCGCTAGAAATGAGGTGGCGACCGCAAGAAGCGTGACTGAAAATAAATAATCGGACCAGCAAAACTTGGCCAAGAAAACGGTTACATACCTTTCTCGGGTAAACTGTGCCTACTCCAGCATGAATATGCGACGAAATTCCACCATACACCTCTGGGTACGTTTGGTGCATCTCTCGTGCGCAGCCTCGCCATTCTACCATCCCCTCGTCACCACCAACGCCTATCCCTCAACGAAATGACACTTACAGGATGTGTAATATGCTCAGTCTGTTTCTTGCAGGTCCAGCACGCCGACTAGGCTTGATCATCGAGAATTAGGCGAATTACTTGGGCATGAACATCTTTAGCTGTTGGTTTAGGTGTGATGATGAGACGGCGGTCGTGATCGCAGTGATGAATTTGACAAGCAAGACATTGCTGTCGATAGGTACTGTAGTCATAGTTTGGGCTATCAGGTGCTGGTACTTGGATTCGGATTTGCGGTTGGGTTGGTGGTCGAGTGGAGGCAGAGGTCGAGGCTGCGAAAACGTTGGCCATTACTTACAGGCGGGTGGTTCTGTTCGTCGGTCTCGGGTGTCGGAGTTCGCTTCGGTTGAGGTCACTTTGCAAGCGACCGAAGACTTGCCAAGCGGCTGTTTGAGGCGAATGACTCTGGTCTCCGTCTGTCTAGAAATACAGACCAGAAATACAGACCCAACGAGCGCAATCTCAGTCCTCGCAATGTTCATCAGCTCCAGTTCCTCCATGATTCCTTCGTTGCTCGTCCTCGTTAATCTTGCGAAATTCCCTTATGCCATCCAGAGCAATTCTACGATGACACATCTCCTGCAACCTTCCAGCGATGTACCATCTGGAGTACACTGAGCAGCTGTGCCCAAATTTGACGACTCTTCGTGCTGAACTTCAGGTAGCATGTACCGTACATCACGTGCTGCATCCGCGAACGTAAGTTCATATGTAACCAGTGTTCCTCTTGGCCTTCATATCCGCGGCGATTCTGCGCATCATGGAGTGACATGCTCCACCTTTATCATGTTCGAGGTGTATCAGATTGATCGAGAGGTATGCCCGTGTGATCCGGACGACCAGATATTGCTGACTCATTCATAAATACATTCTCGTTTCAATGTTGTCGCTAAACAACAAGCACCCAAGGATCCGAACTAGCATTCAGCTGCTAGCTTCGCGAACTCGTGTCCACCATCGCATCCTGGTTATTATTTTCTGGGGTCCCCGACAGTGCAACCTGTCTTAATATAACACAGGGCGCCCCTTCCGAGTCGTTTTCACCTATGCACAGGTACCCGTCCTTGAGTTTGCATAGCTATGTCCATCACGTCATTGCGGTCAAAAGACGGAACAAAAGTTGCCCAACTCAGATGCCATTCGTCGTACGCCACCCTAGGATCACCTGATTTGCATGCCTGTCGTCCTGCTACAGCTAAGATGAAACTCTGGCCACGTTTGTGCAACGTTATCCCTGTGATCATGTACGTTGCATTCCATTCATTTTTCTCACCAAGGCACAGATACACTGCCGATTTTGCGAGATGAAGGAATATTTTACTGCATGCTTGTCCCTGAGTCCCTGCGGAAAGAGCGGGGCCAGGTCCGATTCGTCACTCGTAATCCACTTTCATTGGTGCAAGGTGCAAATGTACGACAATCACACGGCACATCCTACCAGGAAACAATACTCGTAAGTGTCAAGACGCAGGGGACATTTTTACGCGTCGTTGTCTTGGAGTGCCGGTATAACAGGAACATATTCACTCCCGGATGGTGCGAGGAGAGCGGACTGTGTTCGTAGGGGAAAGGTGGAGAAATGGAAAGCAGCCAGTGGTCGAGGTATAAAAGGGGACCTACAGCAAGAGGCTCGACATCAACGAACAAAGCTTCTCCCTCGAGCAACTCCACTCACCCAATCTACTCATTGCAACATGCGCTTCGCATCTTTCGTCTCTGTCGCCGCCCTCGCTGCAGTCGTCGCGGCCGCGCCTAATGCGCTCCCCCGTGGCGGCACTTCGTGCAGCAACGGTGACACCTTTTGCTGCAACTCCACCCAACAGGTAAGGCGTTGTCAATGATATTTTGCACCGTTATGCTCTGTGCTCACCGGCGGCGGTACCAGTCGAACCCCACGACGCTCAGCGTTCTTAGTGGGCTGCTCGGCCTCGTCCTCCCCCAGGTTGAAGGCATGATTGGGATTACCTGTACCCCTCTCAGTATCCTGGGCGTGGGCGGCAATTCCTGCACTCAGCAGGCGGTCTGTTGCACTAACAACAACTTTGTAAGTGGAATGGTTCGCACATAGATAAACAACGTTGTCGCTGATGAACGACCACATAGAACGGCTTGGTGAACCTCGGCTGCACACCTCTTAATGTCAACTTGTAAATCTATCTGATTTACTCGTTCTCTTCGCGGTTCTTTCGGTTTTTCCTTGCGCTTTCGGGTTAACTAGTGATTGACTTCATATGCTAAATGATGTCATCGAATAAGTTTGCTTGTCATGTATGATTTGTAGGCGTTGAATATGATGGTGTGGGTTGTTTATTGTTTAAGGCGTTCGGTCCGAATCGTTCGGCACGGTGCAACTCACGTGATGAATAGCATCCTTCGATCGGTGTCGTGTGCGGTTGCGGACGCGGTGCTTGTGGCTCATCCGTCTGCATGAATTCTCTTCTTTTTTCGTTCGTCGTGAACTTGACGTATCTGATGCGCTCTCTTTATATATCATGGCTACGATCTTCAGAGGCGGAGTCCACTTTGTTGAACGGAGTACCGTGACGCGTCTCGTGTCGATTCCCAAATGGACAGGGGGGTTAACAGTAGCGGCAACGCACACGGTGTGGTCGGCCAAGCCCTCGCACATCCTTGGTCACCATCCGTGCTGATAGACCACCGTGACCCGGCGGGTGCCCCCCCCCCCCCCGTCCCGGGGCAGGGCCACCCGGGCGCCCAAGCAGCCCCCGGCCTTGCACTGCCGGGTCCGGCCC
>JBBPTY010000849.1:0-13129 GCA_038094335.1 Tylopilus aff. striatulus | reverse complement strand
AGAAGATACTAGTAAGGCTACGAAATACGGGTAGCGGCTTAGCCCGAAGCCCAACGAATTTGTCCGAGTAACACCGTGCGCACAGCCATGCGATCGCTGCTACTGAGCCTCGGACGGTCCGACTTGGACTACCTAAGCGCTTGGACTCGGTTCATACTTGACCGCGCAAGTCTACTGATGTGAACTGGTGTGAATAGGAACTAAAACTTACTGCGAGAGAACTAGGAACCACCGGACCATACTTGGTCGGTGCTACTTGACCGATGCGACTGACTTGGGCGTGACACTCTTGACTTGGGGCATCGCTGGGCTCGACCAGGGACCTGTGAATGAAAAGCTGGGGACTAGGAGTTTGTAACTGTAGAGAGCTTCTTGCTCCTACAGCATAAGGCAGTTTCTTGATCTCCATCTAATTCAAGCCAGCAAAGAAGATAGTGTTGAGGGGATAGATCAGGACTGGTGGTGGTGTGAGGTTTTCGAGGGAGGATGATTGAGTGGGTGCTCTAGTCAATTTTAGGGTTCCATTTCTTGAGCCATGGCATCCCTAGGATGATTTATCGACATCCTAAACTTAGGACCATAAGTTCAGCCTCTTCCTTGTGTTCAGGGAAAAGAAGTTCAGTTTTTGCTTTGCAGAGGATTGTTCCCTTGGCATTCGTTGTTCTGTCCACATTATGGGTGGTTATGGGTCAGGGGAGTCATTTTAGAGAAAAGTTGGCGATTGTGAGGAGACCAGTGTCAATAAAATTACCTGTGGCCCCACAATCAACAAGAGCTGTGGTTTTGACAGTTTCTTGCCAGGCTCTGAGTTTCACAGGGAGACAAAGAGTCCTTTCATTGGGTAGAGCAGTGATTATATGAGCAAGATCTACAGAAGTAAACACCAAAGTTACTTCTGGATTTAAAAATCCGTATCATCAGTGAGAGTTACTACCACTTCCTCTGTTGGTTCTTCAAAACACATCTTTAGGGTTTGTAACACTTCCTGTTCTGATTTTCCTTGTGTTTTGAGGGAGGCTAAGTAGGTGTTGATGGCTGAGGGAGGATGGGGGGTAGATGTAAGGGCTAGTGTTTTCTGGATGGAGGTTTCAGCCCCACGAACATTTTGAGGTTTGGGATTTTCCTTGGGAGAGGCATTTGTGTAGGTAGTACATTGCAGGGCATTGTATCCCTTCTTTCTGCATCAGAAGCATTGTCCTTCCTGGATGCAGTGGGCATATTCTAAAGGGGATAACTTCTTAAAAGTGACTGCATTGATGTCCATGGTGTTAGGATCCCTAGTGGACTGGTTGCCAGAGGAGAGGGGAATGCCTTTTACATGTTGGAGGCCTAGAATACATAATTTTTGAGTATGAAAGTCCTTTGCTTTGGAGATCCATGTTTCGACAGTGTCTGGGACTGGGGACATGGATAGGACCATGGTTGCCACTTGGTTGTCCATTCCAGCAGCAAGGTGGTCAATTAGGGTGGCTGTGTCCAGAGTTTCTGCTCTGGCTGTGAGGGTTTCAAAGGTGGAGATGTATCATTGGAAGCCATCATCTGTGGTTCCATCCACCAACTTGAAGGGGGTTTGTCTTAACCTTCCAATCTGTTGGCAAGCCTTGGCTTTGATATCAAAGGGGAAGATGGTCTTCTCCAGGTCTTTGATGAGGATGGCGACAGTTTTCTCGACATCCAGGATGGTCACGTCTTTCATTCAAGAGTACCATCTTTCTGCTACCTTGGCTCCTTCTCCACTGGTGTAAATTTTCTTTTTCTTGGTGTTGTAGATGCCATCATTGAGGTCAAAATACCCAAGCATTGCCAGAGTCCATTGTGTGATATCTTTGGGGTTCCCATTGAAATCAGCAGGGAGGGTGGCTCTGAGTTTGGTAGCCATGGGAGGTTGTGGGGCTGGGGGTACTGGGGTGTGGAGTGTTGGGGTAATGGGTACTGGGGTAATGGGTGCTGGGGCAACAAGGGGTTCTAGGACTACAAGTGGTGCTGGGGCAACAAGGGGTGCTGGGACTACAAGGGGTGCTGGGGCAACAAGGGGTGCTGGGGTGACTGGGGTAACTGTGGGGCTAGGAGGTCTTGAGTTTATAACAGGGGAAAATGTTGTTCTGGGGGTGCGAGGTCTGGGGCAAAGCTGGGGGTTTCTGTGGATCTCTGGGAAAGGTTGAACCTGTGGTGGGTTTACAGAAGGGGCAGTGATGTGGGCTGGGGCTGGTGGTTCCTCAGAGTCAGAGTCATCAGTGTTGTGGAGTCCAAAGTATCTTCTCATACAATGGGGTGGACCCTGCTCCTAAATAGGTGGGGTCAGAAGAATGCTTGTTCTTTTGTTATGTGTAATGCGAAACCTGTGATTGATAGCTCCAGGAGGCACTCATGAAGAGGTGCTATGTCTGGAGATACTAAAGGGACGAAGGAGAGTATCAACTGAGGACTCTGAGGTGACTTACTAGGATTGAGGGATTTAAGGCCTCAATACAAGAACACAAGTTAAGTGTGTTATTGTGAAGAACAAGTGTAAGAAGTTACATACATGGAGGTGTGTCTACTTAAGTCAAGAAGGGGACTCAAGGGCAGGTCACTACAGTATAAATAAGGCAGAAGGGGCTGTGGGGGATACTGAGTCATCAGGAAAGAGGATGACTAAGGAGGCAGTGTCTGTAGTAAAGGAAACACATAGCAGTGTAACATAGATCTGCTGAGGCAGCACAAGGCAGTGCTAGGATGAGAGAAAGATAATGGGTACCTGTAACAACTCCCATAGTGTTATTCCTATATTCAAAACCAAGTTGCTTGCTGGTCTTTTCCTTGAATATATGTGGTTTCTCAGCCTTTCTGATAATGAGC
The DNA here is from genome assembly GCA_038094335.1 of Tylopilus aff. striatulus. Lineage (NCBI taxonomy): Eukaryota > Fungi > Basidiomycota > Agaricomycetes > Boletales > Boletaceae > Tylopilus > Tylopilus aff. striatulus. The sequence goes on along the minus strand of JBBPTY010000849.1, from coordinate 10,291 downwards.
AGTGGTAACTTTTGAGACCCATCAGCATTTGTAACCAATAGATATGTAAGTCAATTCATTTTCCCTTTGACATCAGGAGTTCATGTGTTTGATAATCCATGGTCTGGGGGCATGCTAACATGTTTCATTATTTAGTGTCAATTAGTCATTTTAAATAAATGACACATGCATAGAATAGTGAACTTTCATCACCATTGAAGAGGTCTCATAACTTGTAGGGTCCTTTCTCATCTCCCTTTTCAATAATCTCCCTTACATGAGCTTGCTCTTTTATGACAGTTTCAGAAGGTGCAGAGGCTGCCTCTCCATGCTGTTATGATTCACTCTAGGGGGTTACTCTTTTTCCTAAACTTCACCAACACTCCATCCATCCAACTGACACTTCATCTATCCCATATCTACCTATCATCCTTTCACTCAGGAAACCAACTCTTTCCCAATTGTCATCAACACTCCAATTACAATTGTTTTTCATTCAAGAAGATCTAACTTAGGGACCAATGTTTCTATTCTCACAAAGAACCTCAGAAGACTCCCATAGTCATCTTCACTAGAACTCTGCTTCTAGAAGCTAGATGTTTCTCTTCACTTCCTTTTAGTCCCTGTGCTTCTCTCTGTTATGCACTACATGAAACTAGTGGTCAGTGGTTCCAGGAGGCACTCACAGAGAGGCACTGCATCTGGAAATCTAGAGGATGAAGGAGTTGACAACTGAAGACTAAGAATTTGCTTACTTGGAGTTGTGGAACTTAAGCCACAACACAAGGACACCAGTTAAGCATATAATTGTGAAGAACAAGTGTGAGACTTCTATGTACATGGAGGACTACATAAATAATGAGTAGAGCAGCTCAAGGGCAAGTTTAAGAAGTACAAATAAGAAAATGTGAACTAAGAGGATACTGAGTCATCATGAGAGAGATGACTAGGAGGTAACATTCATAGAGATGAAAGTGTATAGCAATATAAATAGACCAACCATGGCAGTACCAAGCAGTGCAGAGACAAGAGAGGTGAGCAGCTAACCATAACACTTTCCTTCTTTGCTTCTTCCCTTTGACCCCATTTGTCATCTTATCTCCATGGAATCCCTTTATCCACATTTGGCACCTGGTCTGTGCACTCTTCTCTTTCATTATATAAGTCCCTTTGTTTTACCCATAAAATCCCTAAGCTAGATCTTCTTGACCACCACCACTCCCTCTAGTCTAGATAACCTCTGGATTTACCTTTGACCTAGTCTTTCATCTCTCATCATACTACACCTATAACCTGCCAATTGGCCATCATCATCCTTGGGCCCCCTTCCTAATGAATACTCCTTGACTAGTAAAATACATTCCATCTTCACTTCCATCTATCTAGGAAGAATCCTATATCAATATAACCTTCGACTCTCAACACCACTCAGTAATGTGGCAGCAGAACACCCTTCTGAGTTAAGTACTCCTGTTACAATTTGTCTCATATCACCAATCTTTTTCCTTTCACTTAGCTAACCCTTAGCAATTATGTTAGCAATACTTACTCTTTTAGGCTTTGCCTACTCTTTACCACACAACTGGTACTATTCTTGATCTTCTTTCCCACGATCATATCTGAGGCCTCTCATGGTAATTACCATCATGCTTCTTATCTTCTATTACATCTAACGCTTCTATTCTTGATCCCCATGTCTTCTTTTATTCCACAACATTCTAACCAATAGCAATACAACTGCTTATCTTCTTATCTTCCAATCAGCACATTCTTTCCTTACTTAGTCTTGGTCTGTGCGCATATCTCTACATATATAAGGACCACGCATGTAACCGTAGTCCTCATCTTGATTCTACCTTGGCTAGCACCCTAAGCCAGCAATCTTACTCTTCACTTGACTATCTTCCCAAATACTGGGCTCAGGTCAATCATCTATATCTTTGAGCTTAAGAACTTAGGTTTTCACTCCACTTTTATAAATCCTCGCCGGCTCACCTTAAGACCAAGGTCTATGTCATTGCCTACCTGGTGTAAATGTAACAACTCCCAACTCCTGACTTCAAGACTACTCTTGTACCTATCCAGTTCAAGCATAACACATGCTGTCTCATCTCTTTTAGACCATGTTATATCTTGAACCATGTTAGCCAGCCCTTGCTGAGTTCAAGACACTTGTCCTTTGGAATACAAGCAAGATTGGTGAAGTCTTGCCACTTTTCATGAATAGCAACACCTGTGAGAACTATCTTGTCCACCATTGCCTTTGAAACCCAGAGATCCAGCATTTCTGTAACTTCAGGATGTTGGGTTTGACAAACTTTCTTGGTGGACCAGAACAAACAGATACTAGTCTTGTAATCTGCTCACCATTTTGCTTCATCCTTCAGCCATACAGAAATTCTTGGTTGCTTTAGATGAAGGCTTGGATATATTGGATCAAAATGGGCCACTATTTTCACCTGGTTTTTGCCATTGGCATGATACCAATTGAGGATTCTGGTTTGCTGTGCTAATGTCACATTTTCCTTTTTTAGTAATTTTGCTGGCTGTGAACATTTCTCATCAGAGATATCTGTGAATTCTATAGTTTTATATCCTATAGAGAATAGATTCAACTTATCATACACATAAACTATAATGATTTTGAGAAATCCTATGCTTTTGCCTTTTTGAAGGGGCACCTTCCTTAACAAGATTTTGCAGCTTCTCAACAATTGCCTTATCTTGTAAACCCAATCTTTCAACACTTTGATCATAGTCAGATGAGTTGGCCAGCATTGCAACTACCTGTTCTTCATCCACTAAGTTTTCATCACCATCTAGCCATTTCTGATTAATATCTGATATTGACCAACCAACCTTTAGCTCTGCCTTGAGCTTTGCCTTCCTTTCTCATATCTGATTGTGAAGCTGTGTTAAGCTCAATTTCAATATATCAAGTGGCTTTATTCTAAGAATTGAAGTTGAATATCAGTGTTTGGGCCATTTTTGTCATCCTTGGAATATTGAAATGAACAATTATATAATATGATTTCCTATTTTAGCTGTTATGTAAGTACAGGTATGGGTTTTGATGAACAAAATAGGGTATGTGTTATGTGTTATCAGAGAGTTATGGGTTTTCCCCTGCAAACCAGGTTGGGAAATCTGAAAATGTATGTGTTATGAGGGAGTATGTGTTATACTAGGTATTTGTTATAAGGGAGTCAACTGTAACTTATACTTAGATTCCTTAACATCTTATTCCTGCCTAGGACACAACCCTGGACAGCATGTAGCACATAGCTTTCAGTGACATTCTGGTTTTGGTGTTGCTTTTCATTCTATCCTTAACATATATGCAATTCTGCTTATATATTCTTGCTTATTAGTCTGCTTTATGAAACCAACAAAGACTTAGTTCTTTAAGCCTAAGAGTTTAGCCCACTAGTAGCTATGCTTGTGGTGGTAGGATAAGAGGGACCAGTGAAGTGTTACAATATAAGACAACAAAAATATCTTGCAGCTACTCCAAAGGAGATTTTAATGCAAGCAGTAGAAAGAAAGAAGGGGTGAGTTATCATTCCAAAGGGTTTCAACTTGATTAGCTTAAAGGAGGTGGTCTAGATAAGGGAGAACACTTGGAACTAAGTTTTCTGAGTGAAAACTGTCCAACTCAAGTGAAATATGATGAGTCCAAGTAACTCCGAGTGCAACTGCACAGCAATAGGGACTACTGGACTGAATAAAGTACCAGCCAGGCACAAAAGAGATGAAAAACAATAAATGGAAAGACCTACTGCAGTCACCTACTGTTGAGCTCTCTGAGACACTCACTGGTGGTCTCTCTGAAGTGGGAAAAACTGTATATTAGGTAGTGCATACATAGTTTTATAGTCTGAGCATACCTGAGACTGTCAACAAAGAAAAACTAATAAAATTGTAGCTGCAAGGGCTGGGCATTGAAGCAACACTCTCTAGCATGTAAATGGAAGGTAAAACAAAAAGGTCCAAACCTAATATCAAAGGTCTGAGGGTGTGAATCAATCCAACCACTCAGGGGGTCCAGATCCAAGTCAGGTGCACCAAAACAAAGTGCGACACAGTAAAACTGGTTAGACTAAGTACAAATGAATGAAATAAGGAAACTCTTTTCAATCAAAATAACCATCCAGTTTGACATTCCAGACTAGTTGCATCAGATCCGGTGTGGGAGTTCCACACTCTGTGGGCTTGTAGGTGTCATTCCAGTGATATTCTGACTTCACAGGTTCCTTGCCATTCTACAGCAAGACCATCCAAGTGTCCAGAGTCCATCCATGAATTTCACCTTAGTGATTGGCGACCTCACATGATGTTACCAGATCATTTATTTGACATCACTTAGCCTGCCAACCCTTGTGGCAGTTCGTTTTTTTCTCATACTTTATCATTTTCAGTCTAGGGTGTGCCCTGACTATAAAACTTGTCCATTGGACTTTAAATAGAAAGTTTTCCACTCTCCCTCAGTTTCTGTGTCTGGGGGAGTGCTTCAGGTGACCACTGAGGTCTTTCTCTTTTGTTTTCAATTTTTCTGCATATTCCAGATCTCTCAGAGGTTGAAATACTGCTTTCTGTGGTTGCTGGTGACCTGGAAGTGTCTGGGTCATCTGCATTTGCCTGCTAGATGATACTAGAGGCAGCCACAACCATTTGCAGGCACTTTCACCTTTTATTCCTGGATCTACTCTGGTCAGGAATATTTTACTTTCTACAAGGTAGTCTGGAATTTCTGTATTGCCTTTCCCTTTCATACTGAGCTCTGGTTGAGCTACACCTTCCATCCAAACCAAGTTAAGACCCCTTGGGCGATATCTTACCCCTTCTTTCTTTTTCCTTGTCTCTGGTTTCCCCTTGGAGCCAGTGTATAAGATATTTGTTTCTTACACTGGTTGACCAGGCTAGGCCAGACATCTTGGACAGACTCAGACTGGCTCAGCATGGCTCAGCACTTTGTGCAGTGGACACCAGGTAACCTAGAACACTGGAAATCATGCAAAATAAGACTTACAACTATAGCAAGCTTTTTGCTTCTACAACAATTCATTTCCTTTTCCATCACTCATGATATCTTTATATGATGATGACTGAAAATTCTTTTCTAGTATACAATATCTTGATACATTAGTCCATTATAATCTTCTTCCAGTGATATGTCTGTAACAAAATGGGTCATGGTTTGAGGGAATATACTCATCAAAGTTAAGGGCATATTGGTGGATGATTCTTTGAGAGAATTTGTGCAGGTCATCTTAAGTTACAAAAGAAGAACTCAGTCATATAGGTACCTCCATGACATGAGTTTTGGATTCTGCTGTAGTAGAAAAAAAATTGCTAGGGATTTGAGAGGATGAGATAGGGAAGGGAAAAGATATAATAGTGAACAGGTGAGGGAGAGTTTCTGGTGGGGATGGGAACCATGAGAAGGTCCACATAGAAGGGCTGTTTGGAGAGTTAGACCAAGTTGTGGTAGCTTCAGAGAGGTGGATGTAATCAAGAGAAGGAATGGATAAATGAAGTAAAGGAGGTGAGTAAGGGGGTGATGTTTCTATAGCCTAACTTTTGATGAACTTGGGGTGTAAGCCCTCAGGATGTCCTTGAATGAATACTGGACAATGGTGAGGATGAGGCCTTGGTAAGGAAGAGTAAGAGGATTCTGAAGAAGACCACTTGTGGATGGATGGAGATTGTCTTTTTCCTGGGCAGTTTTCAAGTGTGTGACTGGATGCTTGTACATTACACAAGGGATATACATATCATTAACAATAGAGTTTATCATGACTAATCCTGTGACAATGCAAGCAGGCTTCCCAGTAGTGAAGACTGAAACCAACAAGAATTTATTTTTAAGCTCAAGGGTGTTAGCCCACTAGCAGCTGTCCTTGTGGGGGTACTTGGAAAACTGTGGATAATGAAACAAGAGAACTGAACTGAAGGATGTCCAATGCAGCTCTATGGTTTATATACTACTTCTACTATTTGTACATGTTATGGTACAGCTAATGTAATAAGTGATATAAAAGGTAAGTAGAAAGTGGAACCATATGAGTCCATATCACTATTGAACAATAAGGAGGCTATATGCATTGCTTTTAGTACAGCCAAGATAAGGGAAAGTTATACTGAGTTATCATTGTTCTAGATGGTTCCATATGATGTCATAGGTCTAGAATAATTTTGTAAGTATTCTAGTAAAGTTTAGTCATAAAGCATAGCCTTCTGCATAGCATGGAAAAGAATGAAAATGGAAAAAAAAAAACTATGCATGGCACAAAAGTAGTTAGGTTGAATAATGTTGCATCACAACAAAGGCCATGGTCAGGAATAGGTTCATTATTTTGTATGATGACAAGATCAAAAGTCATGTAAGGTTGGGCTTTAGTTAGGAGTATTGCAGCTGCAACTTATCCAACAAATATTATTTCCATGTGTAGCTTGTTACGATTTGTTCCCTATGACCAATCTTTTTCCTTTTACTTAGCTAACCCTTATATATCTTGTTAGCAAGTCTTACTCTTTTAGGCTTCACCTACTCATTACTGCTCAACTGGTACTATTCTTGATCTTATTTTCCATGATCATATCTGAGGCCTCTCATGGTAATCACCATCATGCTTCTTATCTTCTATTACATCCAATGCTTCTATTCTTGATCCCCACATCTTCTTTTGTTCTATAGCATTCTAACCAATAGCAATACAACTACTTATCTTCTTATTTTCCAATTAGCGCATTCTTTCCTTACTTAGTCATGGTCTGTGCGCATATCCTTTACATATATAAGGACCACACATGTAACCATAGTCCTCATCTTGAATCTACCTTGGCAGGCATACAAGCTAGCCATCTTATCCTCTCTTATATCTTTGAGCCATTGAGTTATACTCCCACTCCAACTATATCTTTGAGCTTGTAGAACTTAGGTTCTCGCTCCACTTTTATCATCTTTGCCAGCTCACCTTAAGACCAAGGTCTACATCATTGCCTACCTGGTGTAAACATAACACAGCTTTGCTTCTATTTTCATTCTATTCCATGCTGTGCAATGGCTATGTATTATGACTAATTATTCTAGAACTTTATGACATCATATGGAACTATCTAGAACAATGATGTCATCATGACTAATGATGACTCAGTATGACTCTTCTTATCTTGACTGTGCATTGCTGCACACACAGTCTTACTTATCAACCTATGGCATTATCCACTCATATGATCCCACTTTCTATTTACCTTTTATATTATTTATTACATCATCTAAAACACAACATGTACAAACAGTAGAAATAATATATAAACCAGAGACTGCACTGGATGTCCTCCAGTTCAATTCTCTTTTCCCATCCAACCAAAGTTCTCTAAGTACTATCACAAGCTACCAGCTAGTGGGCTAAACCCTTGAGTCTGATAAACTCTTGTTGGTTTCAAGGAGTTGTGGGGGTAAAATATTTGATGTGGTCATTTGCCCAGTTCAGAGTGCATGGATATGTAGTGCTAAGTCCATGTCTGCTAGTACACCAGTCAGTCCTAACTGGTGGACCAGAGTGAGTAGGAGCCAATGCATTTTGACATTAGCCCTTTGAATAATAATGAAGTTTTCTTGAGCATGTGGGGCTAAGGACATGAGGTCTGTAAGGATAAGTATTTGATTATACATAGACATGTGATGGACAATGATCTTCTGTAAGATGGCATCAAAAGGAAATATAAGCTGGGGGTCAAGGGGTGCAGTGTCAAGGATGGCAGTAGTAGCAGGTCTGAAAAGAGAAGTTTCTTGTCTGTGGGTGATGAACAGAATATCATATGAAATGGTGACAATAGGAATGGGGTTTGGATTAGGGGGTTATTTAGAGTCAAAGGAATTGATATCAAATCCATACACAAAAATATACATAGATGGGGGTTTCAGATTGAAGAAGATGGGGCAGAGCTATGGTGGTATGAAGGTCATAAGGGGTTGACTGGGGTGTCCTCTCTGGTGGGAGGGATATATAAAGGGTACAAGGGGGTTGAGGGCAAACTCCTGATGCAGTCCTGAGGAGCTAGGATGAGTCTGGATATCAAGGGACAAAGTCTGGAGTTTCTGATAAGAGGTCATGGGGGGATCTCCTAGGAAGTCCTGGGTGGGCAATGGAGGTGCCACAGGGCTTCAGGGTAACCTAGGAGTTATTACACTTGGTCTGGATAGGAACAAGTGAGAACTTGATGTTGAGAGTCAAAGGTCTTCCTGCTCAGAAGGGTGCACAGCAGTCACATTACTGAGAGGTGGAGGGACAACCAAGTAGGGACTGAACCTGGCTTGGTGGAAACTAGAGTTGAGGGTGATGAGAGTTCTGAAGGTAAAAAACTGAGGACCTGAGTAATGGTGAGACTTAGCAATATGATTCAAGTAGAACTAGCCTAGGGAATACATGAGATAGAACCCTGTTCTAAATAGGGTATGGAATGGTGCACAGACCAATTGGACTGTGTATGATACAAGAGACAAAAGAGGAACAATGGAATTATTGTATGATATGGGTTTCCAATCAAGAAGTCATGTGATCTATAGGTTGAGTAATCAAGAGTGAAGGGAACAAATGATGACAAGGTAGGAATGAGTTATGAGATAAAAGAGAAAAAGGAAGGCAATCATAACAGGAGTGGAGTTGGGACTCAGGGAAACTAAGGGTTTTCTCCTGTGGTCTCCAAGGGGTTCAGAGAACAGAAGGACAGGGGCTGATCAGGAATTGACAGGAAATGTCAGGATCAGGTTGGAGCACCAAGAGAGAGGCTAGGGGACAAGGAGCCTTGGCATAGGACTTATGTGTCACATCCTTGCTCAGGTCCAGTTCTTGTTTTGGAGGTATGAAGAATGGAAACAAGTTCCCAAGAGGAACTCACTGGGAGGGAGACTCAAGAAATGAGAAGAGATAGAATATGGGTTGATGATTTGAATAACTAAGCTAAGGTACATCAGAGTAGTTACAATGCTTTGTTGAAAAAATCTTGTATCCATGCCAATCACTTATGATGCATGATAATGGGCATTTTCCCAGGGTCAATATGGATATATTGTAATGGTTGCTGACTTTCATCATAATGCCATTATAATGGCCATTATCATACAGTTATAATGATATTATAACTGGCCTAGCTGGACTATATTATCTCATATTATCCCAATGCCATTTATTAACACCATTTTAAGGTGGTGACAATGGCATTAGCAGCCAGTGGCATTATGATAGGGGAAAGATTTTTCTGACATTATATATGAAGTCTGGAGAAAAGTCCAAAAGAAGAATGGTATGTACCAAGGGGTAGGAGGAAAGGGGTGAAGTCCAAGACAAAATTCATAGGGTTTAGCAAGGAATACTAGGACTGAGTGTTGAATACTCTAGTCACTGTATATTAGTAAGTAGGTAAGTACACACCTGTTGAATACTCTGTAGTCACTAAGGAACTATAAGTAAACTATGGTGCGATGTAAGTACTGCTTATGTAAGCAGAAAAGCGTAGGTAATCAAAGTAATTCCAACACTGAGTATACTATACAATAAATTACCCTATGAAGGACTTACAAGTGAAAGGGTAAGGTATATAGGGTTCAGCAAGGGGAGTAGCTGGTAGCCAGAAGGCTTGCAAGATGAAGGAGATCAGAGTAACTACAGGAAGGAGATTTGGAGGAGGAAATATTGGTGAGGCTGGGAATGTCACACAGTATGTGAGACCTGCATGTTAGTCATCCTAGGAGGCACTCACTAGGAGGCACAGCATCTAGGGACTCAAGGGACAAGAGAGATGGTCAACTGAGGACCTGTTAGTCAATACTTAGGATTGAGGGATTGAGCCTCAATACAAGGACACAGAGTCAAGTGTACAATTGTACAGAACAAGCATGAAGGCTACATACATGGATGTGGAGGCTAAAGTACTACTAGATCATGTGATCATAGAAGGTTGCAGAACAACAAAGAAGAGCAACCATGAGTACAAAAGTGATACCAAACAGGGAACAAGGACAAGATGGTAGTTAGGGAATACATAGGTATTATGACAGAGATACAGTGGCTCAAAAAACTGTCCGAATATTTGTAGGTTTTTCACTAAAGCTGGTATCCTATAGCAACCACTGATTTCAAGCCTATATCATGAGTGTATGAAAGAAAGAATATGCTCTTGGCTTTCTACTAAGCCATGAACTGAAGAATTTGATTGAGATCTAATGAAATGGCAGTCAATCCAAAACCATGCCTCATTCGGACAGTTTTTTGACTTTGTAAAAATCTGAAATCTAGTACTTGGTATG
>JBBPTY010000848.1:0-13132 GCA_038094335.1 Tylopilus aff. striatulus | reverse complement strand
CTGAAACTTGAAAAGATCCCTCCCTAACCCAAAATTTGCCCCCAAACGAGAAGGACCTTTTATGATCACCGAAGTTTTATCCTCTGTAACTTACAAACTTCGACTACCTCAATCATGGAAAATCCACAACACGTTCCATGTGTCACTCCTCACCCCCTACAAAGAAAACGATGTCCACGGGAAAAACTTTCCACAACCACCCCCTGAACTCATTGACAACGAAGAACATTACGAAATTGAGAAAATCGTTCATCACAAAGGAAATGGCTGTTACCGCCAATACCTAGTTCACTGGAAAGGATATTCAACCAATGAAGACTCTTGGCTACCCAAGGATGAATTCACTCATGCCCCAGAAATTCTCCAGGCCTACAAGAGATCCCTCCGTCACCATTGTTAAAACCGTCAAACCCAGTTCACCCTTGGTAATGTGGCTGCTGTGTGCCCTTCCAAGAAATCCATAACCTTCCAATCCATACGATAACCCCATCCTCCATTCTAAACCGACACTCCACGATCCCCGATACCCTCTTCAACACCCCATCTTAGTTGAAACCTGGTGGTTTCAAGCTTAACATGAGGGTAATGTTACGATTTGCCCTAAGGGGCTACTCTTTTTCCTAGTCTTCCCCAGACTTTACCCAGAAACCTCCCTACATCACAACGAAACCGCCCGTCCCCACTGTCCTTCAGGAACCCCCTTGAACTACAACCTAGACCACTCGTCTTCACTGTCATTCAAACCCCTGTCTAGCTTAGGGACAACTGTTCTGATTCTCACCAAGAAGCCTTAGAAGACTCCCACAGTCATCTCTGCCGGAACCCCGCCTCTAGAAGCTAGACGCTTCTCTTCGCTTCTCTTTTGATCCCCGTGCTTCTCTACTTCTTTGTTCCTTCACCTTAACCCCATTTGACTCTCCTTCTTCATTAGAACCCTTCTAACCACATTAGGCACCTGGTCTGTGCACCCTTCTCAGTTCACTATATAAACCCCTTTGTTTTACCGTAGAACCCTAAGCTAGATCTTCTTGATCCCTCCTCTCGAACCCCCGTCGTCCCCTCCAGTCTAAGTAACCTCTTAACTATTCTCTTCAACCTAGTCTATCTCTACGTCGCCCTTACCTCTTATCCCTACTTGTTGACTGTCGTCCACATCTAGGGTCCCTCTACGAATTCCCCTTGACTAGTGAAATATATCCGATCTTCGCTTCCGTCTATCTAGGAAGGATCCTACATCAACGTAACCTCGACCTATCCTCACTCAGTAACGCGGCAGCAGAGCGCCCTTCTGAGTTAAGTACTTCATCGTTGACTATTCAAGACTACTCTTGTACCCACCCGGTCCAAGCGTAACAGGTGTTGGCCATGAGGTTCTCGCCGATATAGCGATGTAGGAGCCAGAAGCTCACTACAGTTGTAAGTCCCATTTTGCATGATTTCCAGTGTTCTAGGTTGCCTGGTGTCCACTGCATGAAGCGCCGAGCCAAGCTGAGCAAGTCCAAGTCTGTCTGAGCTGTCTGACCTAGTCTGGTTGACTGGATCTGATGGTATCAGCCCAGAATGTCAAACCGGATGGTTCTATTGACAGGAAACAGTTTGTTTTACCTCCTTTTAACTATTCACACTTAGTCCGACCATTTTTACTGCATTTCCTTTCATTGCACTTTGTTTTGGTGCCCCTAACTCGGACCTAGACCCACAGAGTGATCGGGTACATTCGCACCCTCAGACCCTTGATATTAGGGTCGGACCTTTTCGTATTTACATGCCAGACAGTGCCACTTCGATGCCCAGTGCATGTGGCTAGCGTCTTATTAGTTTTTCTTTGTTGACAGTCTCAGGTATGCCTAGACTATAAAAACTATGTATGGACTACCTAATCAAGAGTTTTCCCCCTTCGGAAGAGACCACCAGTGAGTGTCTGGGGAAGCTCAACAGTAAGTGACCACCATAGGTCTTTCATCTATCATTTTTTGTATCATTTTCTGCCCAGCTGGTACTTCATCCAGTCTGGAGGCCCCTATTTCCATGCAGTTGCACTTGGAGTCACTCAGACTCATCATATTTCGGTTGGGTTGGGCAGTCTTCACTCAGAAGACTTAGCTCTCAGTGTTCTCCCTTGTCTAGACTACTCCCATTGAGCAGATCAAGTTGGAACCCTTTGGGATGATCACTTGCCCCTTCTTCTTTCTTTCACCTGCTTGCATTAGGCTCTCCCTTGGAGTAGCTGCAAGATATATTTTTGTTGTCTTACAGTGAGTTGTTGAGTATGAAGAAGTGAGTTGCTGAGTTAACGAATGTAGGGTAGTTGGAATCTAGGATGTCAGCAGGGTGGGCATGAGTAGAGAGGGACTCGCAGAATCTGGTAGTATGACTCTCTTTGGCCAGCACCTTTGGAGATTGTGGGATGACCAGGTCAAGAGCACTGGGTTGTTCACCCAACAACACCTCGACTGAGCCTGATTGAACAAGGGAAAAAACAGCAAGCAGGGGGCAATGGATACAGATGGGAAAAGAGTGTCAGGAAAGGTGCACGAAACGGTCAGGCAATGGAATACGGTTGTTGAGTAGACTAATTGAAAATGAGTATGAACTGTCTAACCAGTCCTCAAAGTCATCATCCTTGGGCAGGTCTTTCCCTGAGGGAGGTTGACACGAAAGACCATCCACACCCATGTGGCAGGTAGCTGGGACATGAACCAACCAAAATGAGAATAAAAGGATACCCGCAATCCACTGATTTATGGTTGCATTGGGCTGCAGGTCGGGGTTATTGATCATCCCCTTAATGTACTTTGCATCTACCTCAACAGTGAGGTTTGCAACACCAAAGATAAAAATGCGGACTGCATGTAGGACCCAGAACAAACCATACAACTCGAGCTTGGCCTGCGAGTACTGACTCTCAACCTTGGTCAGGCTAATGGAGCCAAACCGGTTGGGGTACCGCTTCCCATCCTCCCCTTCTTGGGACAGGATGTAGCCAACTGTGATGACCGACATGTTGACTGCTAAGATAACCTCGCACCTGGACTTGTAGTCCAAGCAATGCAGTGCTGGGGAATGGCAAATCGCATCCTTAAGATGCTGCATGGTGGTCCACTGAGGTTCGTCCCATTCAAAGGGTACGTCCTTGCAAGTCAGATTGACCAGTGGCTGAGCAATCAAGGCAAAGTCCTTGATGAAAATGTGAAGTATGCCACACACACCTAAAAACCCTTGGACCTGTGTCAGGTTATCGCAGTCCAGCCAGTCTCGAATCTTCTGGACCTTGACTTCATGTGGCACCTGACCCTCGGCCATGCACTTGTGACCAACAATGGTAGCATCCGGTGCAGTGAGTACGAACTTCTTCACCAATACCATTGCACCCATGTTCTGCAACCTCTGCAGTATGTGATGGACAACCTGCAAATGCTCCCATATGAAACATCGGATGCCTGAGTTCTCAGGGGTAGTCTCATACAACCCATCTGCTCACTGGTATCATGTGGTGACCAACTTGACCGGCAGGTCATTGATAAATGGATAGGTGCAATGGGGGATCTTATCTTGTAGAATGAATGCCATATTGGCCTGGTATATCTGCACTGTGTTGGTATAACCCATCAGTACAGTAGTGAGCCAATGTGGCCCCATTGGACTATTGAATGTCATTAGGTCTTGGGAATCCAGGTGTAGTGGGTGCTGGTCATAGCCTGCAAAGAGGTCCATCATGCCATATACCACATACCTGGCGAAGGACTCTGCAAAGTGCTCGATGAAGGGGGGGGTGGACAAGTCACAGATAGTGACTACATTGAATGGCTGTAGGTTGTGGACAAGCCAAAGTGACTTTCTGTTCTGTTTAAGGACACAGAACCACCGAGATCGATAAGTAGCAGTCGATGGCTCATATACACCTGATGCAATGTGATCTTTGATTATCTGGATCATGTCAGTCCACATAGACGGCGGGACCAGGATGTTCTTCATCACCCATGGGGTGTGCAGGATAGTCAGGATTTTAATGGCAGGGAAGTATTTTTTGTCTAACCAACCTCGCTTGGTCAGCACTCAAGCAAACATGGTTTCGTGCGCTTGGACTAGCCAACAGACTAGCTTCACTTCATCGGGCCATAGCCAGTTCACTGGGTCTAAATCTAGCTTGTCAGCACGTTCCTGGGTAAAATGAATATCCAGGACAAAATCAGGGGGAAAGAGTGGTAGTAGTTTCAATCCAGCCAGGGGTTCGCTCAGGAGGGTCCACACTATGCGAAACTCCTCTTCCACTGGCACTGCAACTGGCCAAATCTTTTTAGCAACTGGTTTGTAAACTAGTGAATGTGAAACCGAGTCAAAAGAATAAACATTTGATAATGCCTCTAAGGCATCCAAATTAAATGTGGATTGGGTAGATGAGAGAAATGTGTAGTCCAAGGAAAGGGGAATCAGCCCGATAGAAAGGGGCAGCAAGCAGTATATGTGAGAATCAAATGCAATGGAGAACTGGATCATAGAAAAAGACTGGGGATACTAGAAGAGTGGTTGTGCTCTCCCCTGCCAATAGGCAGATCATCGATGCTCAAAAATCCACTTCAATGACAGAGTGATGATTTGTTGGATCCTCAATGCATGCTGTTGAACCATTTGTTCTGCTATCTCCCATAGTTCCTGTATAGTTAATTGTTGAAGTTTGATGGGGTTGATGATAGGTTCTGAGGTGGTAGGAGTGGCATGGTATGACGGTGGGGGAGTAGATAATGTGGAAGTTCCATGGGTAGGGAGGAGAGGGTCAAAGGGGAGTCAGGTAATCAGTGCAGTTGGGGAATAATGAGGTGACTGCAGGGTTACAAGTTCATCTTTGACAGTTGTGGGTTCTTCTTCCTTGGGTTCAGAAAGCAATCCCCATAAAGCTGGAGAGGGGTTAGGGGTGGGGGATTCTTCAGCAGGGGTGGTTTCTCTGATGGTAGCTCCCAATAGATGGATATGATCCATCGGAGGGATTCTGTGTTACGCTGCACGCGAAACCTGTGATCAATGACTTCAGGAGGCACTCACTAAGAGGCACTGCGTCTGAAGGTACAAAGGTCGAAGGGCTGAAGGAGATGGTCGACTGAGGACCTACGAGGACTTACTTAGAGCTGAGGGATTTAGAGCCTCAGGACAAGGACACAAGTTAAGCGTGTTATTGCGAAGAACAAGCGTGGGAAAACTACATACATGGAGACTACGGTTTATATTGTGAACTGAGTTCACTTAAGGGCAGGCGAATAGAACAAGAGAGAACAAGTGAGAACAATCGAAGCTATGTGGACAAGTGGGGATACAGGGTCGCTACAAGAGAAGCGATCAGGGAGATAGTGTCCTTATAGAGAGAACAAGAAGGGCTAAATAAGGAAAGGACCTAGACCAATGGTGCGATGCAAGGAAATGAAGGTAGACAACTGTAACATTCTGACTGGAGACAGCAAAGTGTTTACTCCTGTGTACCTGAATTGTCTTAAGCCCTGTGGATGACCTCTCATGAGGTAAGGATGATGATGGGAATGAGGGGATGGAGGAGAATTAGATGACATGCTACTCAAAGAAGAGGAAGAGAACTGTTGTCCTACTTGGTAAGACCATTTGGGATGTTGTCAGCAATTCCCCAAGTATGGCCTGGGGCCCATTGTCTACAGGCTGGGCAGCAGTACCAATGGCAGTAGGGTTGGTCATGACTCATGCGATGACAGTGGAGACAGGCTGCCCAGTAATGGTAGTGGTATTTGGGAAGAGGGGGATCATCTTGATTTATCAAATCGTTGGCAGACAAGTCCAATGGTTTGTCAGTGATTAGTCCTTGTGGGAGAGTTTGGTTTGAAGTCCCCATTTCCTGAAGTACCACATCTACAAAGGAGAGGGCATCTTTGAAGTGAAGTCTAGCCATTAAAGTTAAGAGGTGTCGATGGACTTGGACATTGGCAGTCTGCATGAGGGTGAGAGTGGGGGATAAGTTAGGTTCATTGGAGAGTAATCTGGTAAGGGCGAGGAGGTGGTTTCAGATTGCCATATGACTCATATACAGTTTAATGAGTGTGGTGAAGATGGATGACAGATCAAGGATCTTTTCCATGGGAAAGATGAGGTGGGGATCTAGCATTGCGAGGTCAAGGAGGGTGAATTCTTCTTCCATAGTTTCCTGTTTGGGTTGTCCATGGGTAAAGAACAGAAAGCATTCTACAGGGAAAGGTTGTTTGACTGGATGGTCCGGAAGGGGTGCAGGAAAGAAGGGGATTTCAGAGGAAGGTGCAGTTTCAATAGGTATGGAAGGAGCAAAGTCATTGTTGTTCAATTCGATAGACATGGTGGGCATTTCTATCCATATGATGGTGATCAGGAGGATAGAGATTATTGATGTCAAAGGGATATTTTATATCCTTGAAGGATTTCTAGAGCCGCTTGGAGCTCTGACTCGGATAACCAAGAGTCTTCGTTAGCCAAGTATCCTTCCCAATGGATCAGATATGTCCGTCAGACTCCTGTTCCTTGATGACAAATGATCTTTTCAATTTCATAATATTCTTCGTCATCAATAAGTTCCAGTGGTGGATTGGGGAAGTTCTTGCCATGTATAGCATTCTCTTTGTAAGGGGAAAGAAGGGAAGCGTGAAACGTGTTGTGAATTTTCCATGATTGTGGGAGTCGGAGTTTAAATGTGATGGGAGAGAGTTGTTCTGTGATCATAAAAGGTCCTTCTCTTTTTGGGGAGAATTTCAGGTTTGGAAGAAGTCATTTCAGGTTTTGGGCTTCCAGCCAAACTTTATCCCCTTTTTTCAATTGGACAATTTTTCCGAATGTTTGGGCTTTCATGACTTGTCTAGCCAAATTGTGTGCAGCCAACACTTCCATTTGGGCAGCGTTGAGAGTTTCAAGTCATTCTTCAAGGACAGATAGAGTGGACGAAGGGAAAGTGGAGGAAAGGGGGTGTGGTTCATATCCCATCATAAGGTAGAATGGAGATTGGTGGGTGATGGAATGGGGTTGGTGGTTGTGAGCGAATTCTGTGAATGGGATTAGGTCAGTCCACAAGGATGGGTTGGTTCCACAGAAGATTCGAAGATAGGTTTCAATTTCTTGATTAACCCTTTCTATTTCTCCATCAGATTGGGGGTGGTAGGCAGTGGAGAGGGAGAGTTGGTATCCGAGGAGTTTCCCTAGTTCCTTGGCAAAGGAGGATGCAAATTGGGGTCCTCTATCAGATATCACTTTGTCATATAGTCCAAACCTTTTATAGACTTTTTGTAGGAAAAGTGCAGCAATTCCTGAGGCATCAACTGTTTTCTTAGTTGGGCATAGAATTACCCCCTTTGTAAGCCCATGGTCGACCATGACCAGTAAGCTGTCAAAACTGTTGGATAGGGGAAGGTCAGTGATGAGGTTGCACAAAATATTCTGGAAGGGTCTTGTGGCTGTCTATGGTATTGGAATAAGTGGTGTAGTGATGGGATGGGTATTTGTTTTGTTTTGTTGGCAAATGGCACATCCTTCAATGTATTTTTGTACAAAGGTAGCTAGTCCTGGCCACTAGTACTCTTGTGCAACCAGTTGTCTGATCTTAAGATTGCCGGGATGACCAGCGGTTGGGTGGTCATGGCATTGAGATACGATTTGTTTTCAGAGGTCTGGGGGGAGATACGTTCTATTTTGGAATGATAGGATCCCTTCCTTGTACTACCAGTCTGAGAGGTGGGAATGGAATTTAGCAGGGAGTTCTCCAGGAAGGGTGTGGAGGGTGTCAAGAACTAAGGGGTCAGAGGAGGAAGACAATGCAATTTTATTCAAGAGTTCCTTGTCGATGAGGTTAACAAACACTTCTGATGGGAGGAGAGTAACATTTTCATTGCTGTTATCTTCTTTGGGAAAATGGTCTGGTCTTCGGGATAGAGCATTGGGTGCTCCAAGGAGTTTTCCTACAACATGAGTGAAATGAAGGTCATATTCTGACAAGTCCAGAAGCCATTGGGCTTGTCTTCAATTGAGCTTTTGGGGTTGTCAGAAATATGTGAGATTTTTGTGGTCGGTGAAAATATGGATAGGATGAGGAGATCCTTGTAGGTAGTGGCACCAAGATTCAAGTGCCCTCATAACAGCTAGGAGTTCTCGGTTATAGATGTCATAATTTCATTTGGCTGACCCAAAGGTTTGAGAGATAAAGGCACAGGGTTGCCATTCTCCATTTTCGTTAGTTTATAGGAGAACTCCTCCTAATGCATATTTAGAGGCATTTGTGGCAATAGCGAATGGAGATGAGAGATTAGGCATTCATAGGGTTGGTTCTTTGACAAAGCATTCTTTGAGAAGGTCAAAGGACATTTGTGTTTTGTCTGTCCAAGACCATGGGTGATTTTTCTTTGTGAGGTTGAGGAGGGGTCAGGTAATGTCTAAGTAACTTGGGATAAACCAACAGTAGAAGTTGGTGAAGCCAAGGAAAGAGCAGATTTCCCGCATGTTGGTTGGTGTTGGCCATTCTTTGATTCCCTTCACTTTTACTGGGTCCATAGCCACTTCTCCAGGTTTGATGATCATGCCTAGATATTCTACTTGGGTGGTTGCGAAGTTACATTTTTCCAGTTTCAGACAGAGATCCAGTTCTTTCATCTGTTGAAGGACCTTTTTTGTTCATTCCGTATGTTCAGCAGCATTCTCTGAGAAAATTAGGAGGTCATCCATGTAGATGATTAACCATCCTTCAGCTATGAGATCTCAAAAGGAGTTATTCATGAATCTTTGGAAGGTGGGTGGGGAATTGGTTAGGCCAAAGAACATGATGGTGGGTTCGAATAGTCCTTTGTGAGTGATGAACGCAGCCTTCCATTGGTCTCCTTCTTTGATTCTAACATTGTTGTACCCCCATTGGATGTCGAACTTGGTAAATAATTTGGCGTTCTTTAGTTTATCAACAAGGTCGGAGATTAGTGGGAGGGGATATGCATTGTGGATGGTGTGTTCATTTAAGTACCTATAGTCCTGACAGGGACAAAGTCCACCATCCTTTTTCTTTACAAAGAAGAAAGGAGATGCTTGCAGGAATTTAGAAGGTCTGATCTTTTTAGTGTGTAGATTTTCATCCACAAAGTCATCAGCTGCTTTTTGTTCATTGGAAGACAAAGGGTATAGTTTCCCAATTTTTGGAACAAAGGTCTTGTCCAGATTGATGGCATGGTCATACGGTCTGATTGGGGGAATGTGGTCAGTAGCTTCTTTGGTGAAGATAGAAGCATATTGGGAGTATTCTGTGGGTAGAACTGGTTTTGGTCTGGCTAGGGATGCTTCTTGGGCTAGTGTAGTGGCAGTAGTCACTTTTTGTATTAACGTTTCCAGAGGTTGGGCAGGAAATCTAGGTCCTATTTTGATGACTCGATTGATTGAGTACCTTTTGACTTCCTTGTTTGTACTTTCCTCAGGTAGGTCTTTTCCAAGATAGCGACATACCCCTTCAATTGCTATTCCATTGAAGTTTCTATGTTTAGGTGGCAGAGCAGTTTTTCTAGCTAGGGAAATGTGATTGTTGGTCTTGAGATACCCTGCTCATCTTGCCATGTGGGATAGGGAAAGTTCAATAGACTTGTCAATTTTTTCTTGGAGATGGACTGTTCCTCATTGCCAGTCAATGATGGGGTTTGCAGACTGAAGCCAGGGGTGTCCTAGGATAACATTTTCTTTTCCGGCATTCATGACATAAAACCGGATTCTTTGGGTAATATTTCCAATTTTGATATATAAGGTTGCAACCTCATTGCACCAGGTATTATTGGTTCTGTCAGTGTTTCAGATGAGGATGGGTTGGGGGGGTTTGGTTGTGGGTATTTTATTTCTTTTTATGAAGTCTTTATTGATGCAGCATATTTGTGCACTGGAATCAATGAGAGCTGTGGTGGTGATGACTTTCAAAGTTTGTATCGAGGTAATGAGGTCGAGGGAGATGTATAGGAAATGGGGTTTCATTTTGGTTTGTGACACAGTTACATGGTTTATGGAAGCTACTTGCATCTCGAGTGGTTTCCTAGTCAAAAATCCTGATCATAAGCTTTGGCCACTTGTTCCCAGGAGGTAGCTCCTTCTCTGAGGATCCTCCCTACAGTGGCTTCTTCTTCAACTTCTTCTATAGTAGCGGTAGTAGTGGCTACTTTCTTGGCAGGTGGTTGTTTTTCAGATCTGGGAGGGATGGGAGGTGGTCCGGTACAACTTTTGACCATATGCCCTCTTTGTCTGCATTGGAGGCAGTGTCCTTCTTTGAAGCAACATTGTCGTTCTTCTGGGGTGAGTTTCGTAATTCATTCTACTTTGTTGACATCCATTGCATTAGAGTCCCTCGGAGTTCAAGTGGTGTTAGGGGAGGGTCTTGTGGAAGGGTGTCCCCTGGCTATCCCTATTGCCAATTTCTCCTGGTTCCACATTTTTACAGTCTTTTTGTACCAGGCATTGGGTGTATCAGGGACAGTATCAGTGACATAAATTCTTTTCATGAGCCATGTGGGTATTCCTTGTCAGAAGTACCCACAGATGGTGGGGTTGTGGGCAGCATCAGTTAGTTGTCCATTGGCTACTCTCATCTTGAATTTGCTAATGTATTTCTCAAGTTGTTCCCCTCGAGTTACTTTGGTGGTGGCAAGCCATGTCCTGGCTTGTTCTTTGGCATCTTGTGTGATGAATGACACTCTGAAGTTGGTTTGGAATTGGGCCATGGTTCCGAAGTTTGGTACCGCTCCAGCAGTAGCAGCGATGGTTTGGGCATCCACCCATCTTAGGATGTTTCCTTCTGTGAGATAGGATAGGGCAAAGATAACTTGTTTTTCATCATCATCATAAATGGTTCGATTGATGTGAAGGTATCTTCCTATGGCATTGAGCCAAGATTCTCCTTTCTTCAGGTCTCCATCATAGTTGGTAGGTACTCCAATTCGGAGTTTGATGGATCTGACTGGTATGTTTTGTCCTTGGTGTCCCATAGGGAGGTTAAAGATTCATCCTGGTTGGGCGACTGGTGTGGGCAATGGTGGAGTGGGAACTCTGGGGATTACCACCTGGTGAGTAAACTGGTGTGTGAGGTGGATTGCTTCAGTGTTTCTTTGAAGTAGTTCCTCAACTGTAGGTAGGGTCTCTTCAGGGTCTAGGTATTCTAGTAGTTCCTCTTCTTCGGGGGGAGTAGGGGAATTGGAGGGGGAGGTTTCAATGGGTGGGTTGTTTCAGAATTGAGCGAAAATAGAGGTAGGGATATGGGGTCTTTGTTCTTTTGGAGGAATGGTGGTAGAGTTGCTGCAACAATGGCAGACTCATTATAGGGGAAGCTAGTTTATTTGTTACATTAGGACTGTGTAGGTATGAACGTAGACTCAAGCTACTAGGGTCAAGAGGGAGTTGACTACTAGTCTTGGAGACAAGTAGCAGAGGAAGACCAGGAGTGAAGCATAGGTATTGCTAGGAAGAGATTCAAGCAAATAATCAAGCCAAGTGAGGTTGGATTGAGTAGAACTAGCTTAAAGTAAACAGTACATAGAGAACCCTATTTATAGGGTAAGGAATGGCACACAGACCATGTCTGTGTATGGTACAATGTATCATAAAAGAAAAGAATGAGACCAGGTGTGACAGACAAAAAGGAAGAACAAGGATAACCAAAATAAGCATGTACAACATAAGAGGCAAGATGAATCATAACATCCTCTGTGTTAGCACTCATTAAACAGTGGAAGGGGTGACTGAGTAGTAATTCGAAGTTGGCCCTGGCCAGGATCTGTACCTGCACCATGACCTCACTGGCACCAAGATTGATAACCAGGTTTTCCAAGACCCCAATCATAGAGTCTACCATCGTGTTCGCAGATGACATTTTCATCATGTGGTCAGACCGCAATGGCAGCCCAAGCTGTTCCCAAACATGCTTCAGCATTGCCACAATCTCAGAGCCTGAGTCCAGCACTGACATCACCGATTGACTTGATTCACCGACCATGACCTCGATGGCTCAAAGTGGCAGGCTATGGTGTGTGACAATCATGCCATCCTCATTGTGAGCGACACAGTCTCCATATTCATGCTCCACAGCCCTCTGGTCTCTCACCGAGAGCTCGTTGACCTGTGCTATGTTAGCCAATACCATTGTAGGAGCAGGAAGCTCACTATGGTTGCAAAGAGAGAGATTGGGAAGTTTTGTTTACAGGTCTTCTAGGGTGTCCAAGCAAGTCCCGAGTGAGTCCCGAGCCCCTGTCGTCCATCCGAGCCGGCCGAGTCAACCCGGTCAGGTCGGCCGAGTCTAACCCGACTTTTGGTACGTCTTCTAGAGTTTGAATTGATGATTTGGGATATGTTCTTTCAGGCAACGAAGGTGATTTTCATTTGATTTCACTCAGTAGCATAGATCCTGGACTTGGACACATCGGCCAATCAAACGCTGTCATGCGGCCAAGTGACCAAGGTCGTGCGGCCAAGTGACCAAGGTCATGCGACCAAGTGACCAAGGTCATGTGGCCAAGTGACCAAGGTCGTGCGGCCAAGTGACCAAGGTCATGCAGCCAAGTGACCGAGGTTGTGCAGCCAAGTGACCAAGGTTGTGCGACCAAGTGACCAAGGTCACTTAACATGGCCGGTTTACCCCTGGAGACGATCGGGCGCCATCCCATCAGTCTATCCTTGTCAGATTTGACTTGGATCTGTTAACCTTTAGTATTATCTTGACGTTGCAGCATTGTCCTATGACTTGGGGTCTTGCAACAATTATTTTCATGACATCTTTGACATTTCCAGTCTTGGGTATGCCCAGACTATAAAGTATGTACTCCAGTACTTGAAATGCATCTTTCTGCTCCTTCAGAAAAAGGGAGAGAAGGTCACCCAGAGCCTCTAGGAAGCCACCAAGGTTGTCCTTAGTCACTATTTCTTCTACCTTTCGTCTGGAAAAGTCACCTGGGTCGAAAGCCCCTATCTTTCGCTATCTTCACCTGGAGAACCCCAGGGAAGATCTCTTCTTTGCTCTGCTGCTGTCCGACACACCCCTTCTCATAACTACCTCCCTGGAACCCCTTTAGGGACAAGGTTTGCTCACTCCCTTCCTTTCCCTTGTTGATCCTTGACACCAGTCTTGGTCAGCAACCCATTTCTTACCAAGAGTCTT